>JAQNBH010000015.1:27811507-27850934 GCA_028752905.1 Cladorhizidae sp. MBARI D1340-BT2 | reverse complement strand
TATACCTCACACCAGCTTCCTGGTGTCTGAATGGTGGACAGCCACTGTTATATATTTGCTACTCCTGGTATGGTAAACCAGCAGACTAAAACACACATTGAAAGTGTTAATTTGTTTTTGAGATTTATTATCAAAGATCATCTATGTTTCCATGTGTCCATCTCCCTCACATCATTTGCATGCCATAAGTCTATTTGCATAAGTTTAGTACCAGAACACTCTAATCTTCCAATGCTTTGCAATGACTAATGTGGTTCTTGATTGTGGAAGGAGGCCTGGTAAGCATCAGTGATGCAACCAAACTGGCTCATGTGTTATTTTAATTGGGGGAAGACCTTTATTCTTTATTCTCCAAAAAATTATGATGTGCTCTATTTAAAGTGATCTTCCTGTTGATTTACTGATGAATGGTCTACATGAGGTCAATGGAAGCAACTCTATCTACACAGCGACATATGCATGGCAAACCAGCTGCCACATGATATCCATATGTGTGTGTGAGTGTGTGTGTGTGTGGCACAAACCACCTGCACTCCACAGCAGGGCTGCATAGTACTTTAGGTGTGCATTACCTAGAAGTTCCATTGTTGGGGGCTTAGCAAAGTTAGGTTGCCAGATTCTGGATTTTTTACTTTTATTTTTAATAACTACACATACACGTATAGTGGAGATCTGGAGGGAGTCTAGGTTGGCTGGAGATGTTCTGCTAATTCCCATAGATAGCCATGACAATGAGGATAAACATCGAATCCTATGAGCAATGCTTGCCTTGAAAATGTAGAGCTACTGATCTACTGACACCCAGCTACATACATAGTTACATGGAAACATTAGCTTGAAAGAATGGTTTGTGAATTCCTGAGCTAATAGTCACCACATGAGCTGTGGTAGCTTCCACAGGATGCTTAGACCAGTCAAAAACTGCACCTGTGCTGGTGAGAGGAAGAGCTCTTCCCCAAGCATGTATGCTATTTCTATAATCTGTCAATGAATTCTTGTACCTAGTATAGACTTGTAAATTAATTACCAGTATATGTAGTCAGCATCCATGTCTGTTTAGCCATTCCTAGAAAAACAAATGGGTGGATACTTGCTATGTACAGTAGGTGCTTGTAGTGATGCATACCTAGTATTGATTGATTGACCTTTTATCATCTAGTTGAGAACCCTGTACCTGTTTCTGGTTAGCTAAACATGTGCTATTCTGTCTGGTAAAGAATTTGTTTGTGTTCTACATTGGTGCCCCAGATGATGACTGATGTGGAAGACACATCTGGGGAAGTTGCAGTGCTATCAGCATTGTTACTCTAAGGCTGCCACACTCTTGCCTTAAACTGCCTCTGAGGTCCCAGACCTAGTCCTGGCCTCCCCCATAGATGCTCTGTATTTGGTGTTAAAAAGGGAGTCTATCAATAGGACACCAGGGTCAAATCAGCTAAAGCTGCAGCAACTCCTGAATGAGGTGGAGTTAGGAGATCGTAAGCCCTCGCAGTTCTCTGTCATGTGTGACATCTCTGGAGTGAGCATGCTGATGAAGGATTTTTATGAGAGTTGTTTCTGCAATGCCTCTCCAGCAACATACGCATAATTTTGGCTCCCTCAGGGGAAGACACCAGCTTAGACAGACTGGCTGGCATGACTGACAAGCCTAGACAGCCTGGCTTGTATGGCTGACCTGCCTAGACAGCCTGGCTGGCATGACTGACCAGCCTAGACAGCCTGGCTGGTATGGCTGACCCCTCTAGATAGCCTAGCTGGCATGGCTGACAAGCCTAGACAGCCTGGCTGGTAAGACTGACCTGCCTAGACAGCCTGGCTGACCTGCCTAGACAGCCTGGCTGGTAAGACTGACCTGCCTAGACAGCCTGGCTGGCATGGCTGACAAGCCTAGACAGCCTGGCTAGCATGACTGATCCAATCATGGAAGTGGTAACCATGTATTGGCTGCAGTTAAGGCATTCCGAACACCCTCAGCAACTGCTAGTGAAGCCTCTGTCCATGTAATCCAGACAGTTCTGCCCACAATCACCCGCTCCTGTGGTCCAATGCTCCATAAGCACAGCCAGACAGTTGCCAAGAGAAGTCTCCACATTCAGTTGGTACTGTCAGAATTTTGGAGATGTCCCGACCAAGTGCTGCCAACCTTGCCACACTATCAGGCCATGCACTTGTGGCTACAATATGGTGGGTGCTGCACTGGATATAAGTGGGGGAGTATATGTCAGCTACGACATCCTCCATTGCATAGAGGTATTAGGCAGACTTGATATACAGAGAGGGGACACCCCACCACTATGGATACCATTCAAGCCTCAATGTTTTCCCTTCCACTATCCTGCATGAAGGTAATAGTATCCTGTATGGTAGTGTTAGTATCTTGTATTATAGTGGTAGTATTCTGTATGGTAGTGTTAGTATCCTGGTGTGTGAACTCAAGGCTCTGGTACCACTATAGTGCCCCAACAACAACTTTCCTTTTAAATAGGTTTAAGGGGGGGGGGGGGGGGGGGGGGGGGGATTGGGGGGCACCGTGGCCCTTGTAATTTCACACACACCCCTTCAGTAGGGAAGAGGGGGTAGAGAGTAATGAAAGAGTTTGTAATGGTAAATTTTTTAATTTAATATATATATATTATCAAATGAGCTGTGGGGATGCGTGGGTGGGTGGCAAATGTAAATTCCAGCACTGGCTGGTGACACAGAAGCACCCAGATAGATACAATGCTAGCACTGGCTGGTGACACTGGAAACACCCAGGTAGATCTAATGCTCGCAATTGCTGGGTACACTGGAAACACCCAGGTAGATCTAATGCTAGGTAAATTGGAAACACACAGGTAGATCTAATGCTAGCACTGGCTGATGACACTGGAAACACCCAGGTAGATCTAATGCTAGCACCGGCTGGTGACACTGGAAACACCCAGGTAGATCTAATGCCAGCACTGGCTGGGTACACTGGAAACGCCCAGGTAGATCTAATGCTAGCACTGGCTGGGTACACTGGAAACGCCCAGGTAGATCTAATGCTAGCACTGGCTGGTGACACTGGATACACCCAGGTAGATCTAATGCTAGCACTGGCTTGTGGCACTGGAAACACCCAGGTAGATCTAATGCAACCACTGGCTGATGACACTGGAAACACCCAGGTAGATCTAATGCTAGCACTGGCTGGTGACACTGGAAACACCCAGGTAGATCTAATGCCAGCCAGTACACTGGAAACGCCCAGGTAGATCTAATGCTAGCACTGGCTGGTGACACTGGATACACCCAGGTAGATCTAATGCTAGCACTGGCTGGTGACACTGGATACACCCAGGTAGATCTAATGCTAGCACTGGCTGGTGACACTGGAAACACCCAGGTATGTAGATCTAATGCTAGGATTGACTGGTGACACTTGAAACACCCAGGTAGATCTAATGCTCTCACTGGCTGGTGACACTGGAAACACCCAGGTGTCTGTGAAGGCTCTAACTCTGCTGTTCTGCTCTCAACCTGACTGGGACTGGACGCGGTCTGATTCACAGGCCGCACCAGCTCAATCTGGCACCGTCCAAGTGGAGCTTTTCTAATGTTAACCTAATTTTAACACTGGTTTAAATAGTATATTGTGATTGTGATGAGAATTAGATATTCCTAACACATTCTGAACTTGTCCAAAGTTCAGGCTAAAGCTCACTAAGTTGTACACTACAGTACACCCTGAGTGTTTTGTACTACAATACACTCTGAGGGTGTATACTACAGTACACCCTAAGGATGTATACTATAGTACACCTTGAGTATATAAACTACAGTACATTATATCCTGAAGGTATATACATACATTACAATACATCCTGAGGGTATATACTAAGTACACCTTAGGGTGTATATTACAGTAATCCCTGAGCATGTATACTATAGTACACCCTGAGTGTGTATACTATATTACACCCTGAGGGTGTATACTTAGATGTCTGTTTTTCGTTTGTTGGCTTGCTTATTGTTTCCGTTCTTAATAAATATTAGCAACGCCTCCTCCTTCAAGCTACGACTAATGCAACCATACATATATATGCATATTCACTGAACAGAAGTCACAGCTGAATAGACGTCCAACTCAAAAGATGTAGTAATAATAGCACTCCTAGTTGAGTACAGTAATTACCAATGTACTAGACCTAGCATGCAGTGGGTAAACCTCTTTCAATATACTGTAAAAGCTATTGCATTGATAAATCCCTCTGTGCTTGTGCAATACCTGTGAAGGGGGAGAGTCTGAAACCTATAGGTTCACTGCCTCAAGGATGACAGAGGGGCAGCTTTAGCTTTACAGCCATTACTGAAGCCACTCACCAGTTGTTAGAGGAGAGTGACAGTGATGAAGAAAATCCATTCACCTTCCTGGAGGAGGAGGAGGATGGAGAAGAGATTGAACTGAGCAAGCTCCTCGTTGACAGTACATAATTATCTGCAATGACTCGTCAAAATAATTGTGCCAGCCCAGGCAGATACGGTGCAAGATGCTTGTTGTTGTTTTTGTAGTGTGCTAGGGTTAGTGCTAGTGTTATGCCGTGGCACTTGTGTGGCTGTGATAGTCACAGCCATCGGTAGGTTAAATAGAAGTCAACACTTCTATGTTGAGGGAATAATATGTATACACATATATCACAGGTCACAAGTGGTTCCCCTGGATTTGTTCGGAGACTAAACAGGTCACAGTTATTGACCTGGTCTTGCTCAGAAGCTCACATATATCACAGGTTACAAATGGTTCCCCTGGTCTTGTTCAGAGGCTCACATATATCACAGGTCACAAGTGGTTGACTTGGTTTTGTTCAAAGGCTCACATATATCACAGGTCACAAGTGATTGACCTGGTCTTGTTCAGAGTCTGTTGTTAACTGTTGTCACCATGTCATGACACCATCCTTTATGACATCCTTACTGATTGTGAAAGTGCAGCATACTCAAAGCAGTTTATTAGTCTAAACATTTTTCCCAGTAGAGTAAATTTCTCCGTAAACACTCACTATTCATTTCTTTGATGTAAAAACATGTAGCACCTTTAATAAGTTCAATTAGGCTAAATTATACCAGTGTGATTGTTGTGTCTGTGGGGGCGGGGGTTTGGTCTGCTGGTGTAAATAGTAGCAAAGAATTTACGGCATGGTACAGGTGTTTTGGGAGCTAAAAAATGCATTTGTATGCTAGGAAACTTCCATACTGAGTTTTAACTGATAAACTAGCTTTTGTGTGTGTTTTTAAATCGGTCAAAAGCCACTTAAAATCGGTCAAAAGCCACTCCCCTATATGCATAATAAATTTGTCAGTGCATTAAGTCACACTCTTTATCACTAATTTCAGGATCTGCATAGCCAGCTTGAACATGGTAGAGCTAAGGTGAGTAGCTTGTTGTTGTTGTTGCTGTTTTTGCAAATATTCTGTGGTGTAATTTATTGCTTTTGACTTACCTAGCTCTGATTAGGGAGGGTCTCTATGCATGTGTACCAGTTGTGTGTGATAATACAACCATGTACTTATGCATGAGCACTACAATGCAATAATAGGTATGTAAGTTGGTGATCAGTTAAAACTATTACACTCAAACTGTGGTAAATGCGCCACAGGTTGTTAGCCTCCGAAGTTCAGCCATGTACTCTAACATCAACTCATCCACAAGCTAACAAGAATGGAAATTGAATCTGTCCACTATCAACAATGGGGTGGTTCTAAATGCTTCTTGAGAGTTGTCTCAACATCTTGTCTTGAGGAGAGTCAGGGCTACCATTCCTCAGGAGCAAGGGGAGCTTGCCACCCAACTGGGCTAAAAAACAAACTATCACTTCCTGTCCTAGCTATGGTGTTGGTAAGAGCCTTACCTCTTCCAGTTACAATGAAAATAGCCCGTGCTGTACACTGCCAGTGGTAGAACTTGGGTCACCCTTGTCACACCTCAACCTGAATGGAACATAATAATTAATAACTATGTTCCTATTGGACTAAAATGTAATGCCCTGGATTGCTGTAACTGAACTGTTTCATGGTCTAAGTTATCGTGTATAATCCTGTATCAAACCATACTATTAATTGGAAGGCACTATTTTCATATTGAAGATTAATTCGTGAAAACCTCGAAACTTTAAAGAAAACATGCTATATGATGTTATCTATTGTATGTCATTCATGGTCTTCAGGTAGTGCTTCCCACTGGTGATGAATATAGTCTAATACAACATGATCAAATGCATCTTAATCGACATGATGTTCAAGTAAGTGACAGTAGCTGGATTACATATATATATTTATGATGTATGTGTGTATATACATATATATATATATAAAATACATATACATGCATGTTATATAATATACATAATATAATATACAACATTATATACATATATATATGTACTTAGTATATACCAATAAATGTATATATACACACATCTGTGTATATATCGGTGTGTGTATATCATAAATCATCTCGTGTTTAATTCATGCAATTATTATATTTTCGTGTTTTATGAAATTTTTTTATACTGTATTGTGAGATAATACAAAATTGACTTCTGAGCAGAAACCAGTTGAAAAACTACAGGTGAGACTGCTAGATCATTCTGGAAAGAGGTGGGTTTTTTTTTTTAAATGAACAGTTGAGGAGTTGTGTGAGTGGTGTAGCCAGTACCTAAGAGATGCTATGCAGAAGCTTGAGGTGGATTATTAAAAAAAATTGTATATGACACATACTTCAGAAAGTGCCAAAGTCTGTGTTCACATTCTTAGCTTCAAGTACCTTAGGAGAAAGCACTTCATGAAGCTAGCTTTCTTCTCTGCCCCACCTGGTGTGGCAATGAAACCACCTTACCAATTTTATCTGTGTATTTTTGTTTTTTAGGTTAGTAAGACAACAAAAATTGATCAACAAGGATGAATTGCATATTTATGGTAGTATTTATGACATATGTAGCCTGCTTTACGCTTTTAGCAGTAGGTATTAATTACCATATATCCTCGATTAGGAATCGCCAGTTGTAACATTCCCTCGCAACTGTAGCATACCTCAATCTCGATTGGTTATAAGAAGCAACAGCCCCTCCAATTGTGACCTTAGAAGCGAATATGTGAAGCCCTGCCTATCAATTGATGGGTTGGGCCATGCATATTTGCTTCTGTGGTTACACTTGGAAGGGTGGCTTCTTCAACTAATTGTGACTGAGCTGCGTCTAAAGGTTACACTGGATTTCAGCCATTATTGTGGCTGTGACGTATTGTTGGTGTTAAATGTTTCAATTAACCTCAATAATACAATAATAAGACGGGGGTCCATATGTCAACATTGATGAGAGGAGCTATACTTCAGCTTCAAATACTTGAATTTGCAGTGCTGAACAGCAATGGAAGTGCTGTCGGATAGTTAAGGGTAAATGAGGGGCAGCTGAGTGGTTGACCGAAAGTAGCACTTTCTGGGATGAAAGAGGAGTTGTTGATATGGATGGAGTCACTGAGAGATGACCACTGAAGGTTTTCCTCCCTGGATGAAGAGGATGTCAAACAGAATGAACTTTTTGTGAATGGTAGTGATTCCAGAGATCCTAGAGCTCATTATGCACTCTAAAATAATCAAGTTAGCTAATTAGCCAGACTGCTGAGCTAGATCACTGACTGAAGATGGACTTATTTGGACTAAACTGCTATTCTGTGCCCAAGTCAACGCCACCTTTGCCAAGCACAATAACTCAGCAGAGAATGCACAAGCTCAGCTGCCCTTGCAAAACCATGCAATCAAAATAGTATGCAAGCACCTCACCGAAACATGGCATAGCTACAAATACTGCAAAAGTGGAACTTATCAGGTACTGGAAAAAAGCAACTACCCTTCCAATAGAAATCACAGGTGGATTTAAATAGGATCCGCTGTTTCTTTTGACAATATACGGTAATGTCAACATTCTTGCGATACTTGCTTGAAGGTTACCATCCTTCAACAGAATTTGCTCCTATGAAAGCCCAAATAAAATAGTGTTAGTCCTCTGCACCATAAACGCTCAAATGTACTTGTTTAGCATGAGATAAGAGTAGCACAATGCCTGGTAACATTTCAGTGATGGCAACAGATGGCATGGTGACATTCACTGCATAATCCTAAGTGAGTTTGTCGCTGAAGGAGCACCAGAAATTGGAGGACTTATTTCTGAGCTAGAAAGTCAAGAGGGTCTGGTAGTGCTTTTTTAGACCTCAATGACAAAATGGAGAAGAACCAGAAAGCTGCAAACTACTAGTAGATGATGATTAGAGATTTTGTTGTTGTTTTAGGTGGGGCCTAGCTTAATATCATTCATTTTTACATACATTTGTTGAGCATCAGCTAAAGAATGACATGGGAGGAGGCAAAGCACCAGGGTATGGAGCCAGCTGAATGTTTACGGATTGTTTATACCCTCCACTTTTTAATGTTTCCTCCATTGGGACTCCTTGCTTGCACCGAGGAAATCAGTATATCTAGTTTACCCTGGATTCTGCTGTAGTAATCTGTTGTTTCCTCAACTATGACAGAAATGGTTGTTATGACCTGCTCATTCCTTATTGAGGTTTACATCACTCACTTGTTAGTTCTCTCTAGAATGGTGATAGCCAGAGACATATTTATTGCTGGAAACATGTGTGCTATAGTTTGCAAAGTGTTTTTTTATATCAATATCGTAGATATCATGTGCAACTACTAATTTTTTTCTCGTCCATTTTTCTTATAGTGTCTTTTTGTAAGATGCTTAGTATTGCAATCATAATGGGTATGTTGTTGTTGTTGTTGTTGTTGTTGTTGAGCAGGAAAGTGGACAACAATATAGTCTCTTGGATACTAAGGTAATATACATAAAGTAGCCCATGAGCCAGGACTTCGAATTTTAGCCATGCTATGTGATGGATTAATACTTGTAATGATTTTGACAGCATAAATATGCATACCTGGAGTTGGAAATACCCATACATGATAGTATTGCAGTCTCGGCTACATTTTATGTTGGTTTATAAGCATGTATATCACTTGATTCCTTTTCTTCTCTTGCTCCTTGCTGTGTTATTTTGTGTGTAAGATCATGTATTCTTATTTATGGAATCATGAAAATGTTATTATTTCTATTGTTGTTTATCAACAGGAAAATGATCATCAATATAGTATCTTGGAAAATAAGGTAATAATTATACTTTAGAACACACATGTCAAATAGCCCATGAGCCAGCCTTCCATATTTTGCATACTATCTATGGAAATAATGCTCAAGGGATTTAAAAATAATGTATTCACTCCTAGAGTTAGTATAATTATACATGACACAAACATTACAACACTGGTGGGAATGTGTTAACATATTTAGAATTGCTACATCTTTCATATAGATGCACCCAATTTTATTTTGCTTTTTTCCCTATCTGAATCTTTGGTGAATAACACGTACTGATGATAACATGTGGGGTAGTTGTTCATTTTTCCAGTCTTCCTTTGGTACTGCTCATTTTAAAATGTCTAATATTGACTGTATTTCAGGTTGAGGATAAAGCAGCACGCAAACCTCTTGGAGTCTGTGATGATTTGGGAGAGAACCTTACGCACAACACCATATCGAACACGATGCTGGACTCCAAATTTGTGTATTCGGATGTGAATTGCAAAGGCAACGGCTCTGACGTGCCCTTGAAGCCTACTGAAGCTGGTGAGCTCATGTATTAGTATAGACAATGGCTACAAGTGTTCATGTAAACAAGGTACACATTGACTTTTGGACTATGTATGGTTTTATAGCTACTCTATGGATTGAGATTTTTAGTAATAACTAATAAACCTTTCAAAGGTTAAATTTCAAGTACATAAACTGCTGTTTCATAAGAGCCTCTAACCTTGAGGTAAGAAACTAAAAGCTAGAGCATAGTAGTGTTGTGTAATGCAAAACTTGCAGTGGGGCTTAGGAATCCGCATCTTTCTTTCTCATGAGCAAAGAGACTCAGAATTATTCACTGTGAGTATTGGTACCTGTGAAGTCTTCCTCAGTAGAAGATCTTCCAGAAGCAGCAGTGAAGAGTGAAGCCCGGAAATAACTACCCCATGATGGCAGTGGTGAAAGTCCATCTTTTTTTCTATTTTCTTCATCTTCATCTCCTCAAATTGAAAGCACTGATAGAGTTGCCTACTGGTCTACTGGACATGTGCACAATACAATCCCATACTCAGCTCGTGTTGAACAATAATTAAAAATAATAAACAAGTCCAAGTTCGTACCATACACACTTAGATGTAATTTACCCTTTTATTTATTATTTTTATTCTTATTGTTGCTAGTTTTATTGTTGTTGTTGTTGTTGTCATTATTATTATTATTATTGTTATCATCATCATTATCAATATAATAATAATTATTATTAGAGTAGAGTTTCTACATTGCAGGAGGGTGTCTGGTTACACGTACTGAGTATATTTAATGTATGCTGGGATATTTTCATGCTTGAATGCTCATAGGTTATAATAGTGTACATGTCATCAAACATGCATACATTCATAAATGAGGTGTGCTTCGCCAGAACAAGTGAAGTATTGTTGTTACAGTTTCTTTACATGGACACAGACACTGACTCTGAACAGCCCAAACATAGATATTAGTAGTTCATTATCGTAATACCCTTGATTATTAGCGTGCAATTGATAAATATGGACCACCAAGCTATATATGCACAACCTAATCTGTTACTAATCACAAATTACATTGATCAATGTCAGGTGCTTATTGTGGCAGTAAATGCCAAGTAAGGCATGGGTAGACGTATCACAGGTGAATAATATCTCATGCAGTGTTGGGTTTATGTGCCTTATGAACAAGTTCTATTAGTTTTCTGTTATTACTACATATTTCTGGTTATTGTAAATCCCATCGAGTTTTAGGAAGGAGACCATGAATAACCATCCATGAATGTGTTATTTCACAAGTGCAAGGCCCTTGAGACTTCTAATCTTCTTGTAATTGCTGCTATAGTTGTAGCAGGAAGTGCAGTTAGTATCTCCCTGATAAGGCACCTTTAATATTGTACCACACATCCCTTATGTTGTAACTCAACTATTCAGAGAGAAATTGGGGAAAGTTTGACTGTGTCAGGGGAAATAGAAGGTGGGGAAAGTGAAGATAACTTATTGGGTGTATGCCATTGAAAATGGCAGAAAGCTATGTATATATGTACTTGACATAGTTGGTTCATCACAATGCTCATATGTCCAAGTTCTGTTAAGGGAACTAGGCAGATTTTATTTACTGAGGATAAAAGTGACTGGATCGGGTCACACTGTATGACATGTTGTGTTAGCATGGTTTTTTCTCCCCTTTTATTGTAGATGCTAGTCTTGACTTGAACATGCTACTTCTTCAAGTTGCTGATGTTGTGCACTTGTGGGAAAGGTATGGTGCAGTTATGGGGGTACCCCTGTATATGTTGACAGAGATTGGCACCATGGAGGCTGGAGATCATGATAAGATGGTTGAAGTAATGGACCACTGGTTCTTACACCATCCAAAAAATCCCCCACCTTCTTGGAGAGAAATATCCAAGGGCTTGAAGGAGATAGGATGTGACAAACTTGCAGCAGATATAAAGGAAGTGTACAACATCGGTGAGCCAATGTTGTTTAATCTTTACATGTCTGTATGACCATCATTGTACATGCAATAAAAACCATGTCCTTCACTTATATTCATCGCATGTGTTAGAGTCTCCAACCACACAAGAGACCTAACAGATACCAACCTTGGTAATTGACTGCCAACAGAGTCTCTCCCTAACTTCTTCTAACTAAACCCCAAGCTTGACAAAAGAGTTTTAGATCTTAAGTAGCTTATATTAAAACAACAGTTGAGTAGCAGAATATAAAGATAGGATGAGACTGCCCAAGCCTGGACTGCAGAGGAGTTTAAATACCTTTGCAGTGATAGCTTATGGTGTTGATAACAGTGTGAGAGTAGTAGAATTACTGTATGTCCCTACAGAATTTATCTAAGAGTGTGAGATGATATCATGATTGTCATTATGTGTTGATAGTCTGAGGTCATGAGTTCTAGCTCTTTTATAAATTCTATCTAGCTCTATTTATAAATTAGTTTGTCTTTGCAGGCCTGACAGCATGTCTGTATGACCATTACTGTGCATGTAATACCAACCACGTCCTTCACTTGTATTCATGCTTGTTCATGATCATGGGCAATTAACCTCTCACAACATCGGATATATTCTATGAACTGTTCTAATCATACTGACCTATAGTATAATGAATAATTATGGTGGTGAATTAAACCATGATTCAGTTCCTTTTGAAGCAAAGACACTTTGGATTTTTGAAAACTCATTTTTTGTAATGAATGGACCAATTATTTCTACACTTCAGATATTATTTTCTAGAGTGCTATATATACAAGAAAACAATACATTGGAAATCAAATTGAAAATGGAATATTGGACTGATTTGGCGATAAAGACGTGAAATAAAAGATTTATCAACGGAGACTACAAGCATTTATAATGGGTCAGGGTCCCCACAAATGTTTGCTGTCTGCATCATTTATAATGGATCAAGGTCGCCACAAATGTTTGCTATCGAAATTGTTTATAATGGGCAAGGTCCCCACAAATGTTTGCTGTCGATATCGTTGTTGGTCAATCCTTTTCTTCCTGGACAAGTCTCTGATGACTTTTAATTTGTTTCTTGGATGTTAAATTCCATAGACAAGTATCCTCTTAAAAGAAATTACTCTATCACCGCAGATGTAACCTATCAGAAATTTCATTACTTAAATGTGTAGCTGCTTGCTGACTCAGCTCAGCTATACACATTTTTACACATACAAAAATATGTTTGTTGTATTGAAAATCTTTACCAATTGTGGCTGTTTTACTATTATCAAGAAACACATAGTGACCTATTCTACCAGAGTTATAGGGCATATCTATAGCTATGTGTGTATGTATTATATAGAATGCTAAATAATGAATGTTTTTGTTGTTGTTGTTGTTATTATAGCAGTTATACCCAGTAGTGGCTTATTGTGTATATAATTCAAAACAAGTAATATCTAAAATGTCTAGCTCTAAGGCTATAGTTACTGCTGCATCTGACTCCAACTCATTGCTATGACATTCTGTATAGTCTTCCAGTGTCATGGTCCTTTGACAGTTGCCAGATAGCTATATCAGTCAACCAATCGGATGTTACACCTTTGTTTAGCTGCAGCTTCCAGATGTCAGGCCCAGCATTTGTCCAGCCTCAGACCGCCACTCTACATCAACCATCAGGAAATATTCTCAGTGAAGGCTTCTAGGAATTGTTATGGGAAGAATCTTGTCAATACTCAGGACACATTTACGACAGACAATAATTATACAGTGTGGCATTATCTCCTTTGCTTTGATGATCAATGCCCGAGTATATACCTCACAGAAGTGGAAAGATTTGAATCTTGTGTATTATTCATGGGAGCCATGCCACTTTCATTGTGCTCCAATAGAAGAACCCCTCCCCACACCTTGCACCCTCCAATCCACTAGCTCAATCAGACAACATCAAGTATCCCGAGAATGAGATCACCAGACTACATCAAGTATCCAGAGAATGAGATCACCAGACTACATCAAGTATCCAGAGAATGACATCACCAGACTACATCAAGTACTCATAGAATGAGATCACTGGTGCCATTGATCTATTCACCACTAGATCTGTGAGGGAAACAGAATGGTCTGTGGCCTGAGCATCTGAGGACATGATTAGCCCAGTAACTGACAATGCATCCCTCTGCCCTACAATGCTTCCTCTCTGCCCTCCTCTACTTTACACTGTTGATTCTGGATGCTAACATGCCAGGATCCATTAGGCCACATCTATTTGATGCTACCATAATGCTGTAAGAGTGGCTCTTGGGATTCTTTAATACCTGCTCGTTACATTCCATAGATTTGGAGGAAGAAAAGCTCATTGCCTTTCCAAAGCATACACACACACACACATATGCATGCATGCACAAACTTAAAACTTTGGTATTTATAACAAACCGTGATATCAATACATGTACATGTAACACACAATCATCTAGTCTATGAGATTGGTGCTGTCCTTTATAGGGCAATTACCTATTCAAGTTGATAATAGTGTGGAACTTGGTGGGCTAGCAGATCTAGAGTCGCCACCTCCTATCCCTCCAAAATTAGATGAGTCGGACATACCAGTTTCTCCATTCCCAGGTCACTCTCCTGCTGGACCTCCAATACCGGAAAAAATTATGTAAGACCATAGACATGTACATAATCAATTATATTTGGTGACAAATCATTACACATTTTCAATGCTTTTAGCAACTACCGTAATTGAGGGTGAATTAATAAGAACGAATATTGATTGTGTGATTAAAAAACATGGAAAAAGCACAGGCGTGCATGCGGTGTATTGCGTGTTAGCTAACTCTTTACTGTTCTACCTGTACCATTGCTGTCAGATCCAGGTTTGCTGTGGTGCTTTGCAAGTATTTTAAGCCTGAAAGTGGACTGTCTGACCCCAAAGGCATCACTTATGTGTGGTAGCATATACTCACTGGTGCCTCCTAGCTATGTTCTGCTGTGCTGTAGACTGATTTTCTTGCAGCTGTCAAGCCCTTCTGTTCAAGCTGTATTCCCAACTAAAACTTATGTAGTTTCTCCAGACTGACTGCTAATATGAGCATCCAATCTCCTTTTATAGGGCCCCAAGCTATTCCACAAGGATGGACATCATGTCTTCATATGACGTATGAGAGTGTAGTGTGTCACAATGTACAATGTCCCATGTCAAGCTTGCAGAATATGAGAGTTCATCGAGACCAATTACATTTGTGAAGGAGGATCTTGCAGTTTCTTGCATAGGCTAAGCTCACTAACACCTGCTGTCAACATTACTTTGCTCACAGACTATATATATAATTATAGCAGTAGCTAATTGAGAAGTCAAAGTAGAACTGGAAGAATAACATAGGTTTTTCTTCACTACTGCATACCTTCTCGGACATGAATGAGTTCTCATTCACATCACCTAGTTGTGTTGATGGACATGATAGATACGAGTATAGCAGGTTCTCTCAAACACCACCATCTCTTAGTCTCATGTTTCTCTTGAACGGTCATTGTTGATTTTAAAAAATGTAAATTTTATTTTTCCATACATCTTTTGTCTTGTGGAGAACCAGGACAATGAAAGTTTGGCCCAATGAAATTTATTCTAATAAAATTAATTAGGAGTTATATTTTCCTAGGGCATTTAATAATGAAGTAACCCTTTACCTCACGTGTATGTGAAGGATTATGAACTCATAATTGGGAGAGAATGATGCTTAGGGTTTATTGAACTCATTATTTAACTCTTAGGTCACGTGTGATTAATGACTGTCTAGTATAAATATTATGATATTGCACCACGTGTTGATTCTGTTTACGGTTAACAAAGAAGTGGTAACTGCAAGGATTGCACTTCTTATTTTATGTACTTATTTGGTGATTTTTCATTTCTGTTTAGCTAAGCATAAGGAATGTAATTATTGTTAGGTTTAAGAATTTAAGAATTTAGTATATTTGTCATGATTTACACCTATTTTCATGATCAACATCAGTCTTCAAAGGTGCGCTGTTTCTCCATATCTACCAATAGAGCTACCATTAGACAGATCCTTTACAGTATAGCTATCTGTGTTACCTTATGCTTGTGTTGCGCTATATGTGTTATATATAGCAGTACAGCAATGATGTTGTATAACAATATTAGTAGCACGCTCTGTAGTTATATGGAAGAAATATAAGTGTGTCTTGAAAATGCATAGGGGGAAAGGTGGAAGTGTTGAGGTTAGTACTGTGCTACACACAGCTGTGGAAAGTTTTAAAGGCCTATTAATCTGGTATAGTTTCCAAGAGAAAAGTTACTCTTTACAGGTACTTTTGGTATCAAATTGTTCCTTATTCCATCAGCTTGGTGGTGGTAGTAGTGGGAGGGGGGGGGGAGGGGGGATTACTAGTCAAAACTAAGAATACTTATAAGAAATTTGTAAGTACATGTAATACCATAACATTTTTTCCTCCTATTTCCTCCTTTGTTAGGAGGTTTGACCTCTTTGATAGTGTCCTTTATCGGAGGTTTCACTATAAAGATAGTGTAGCAATCGAAACCACTCCATGCTCAGTTATTCTTTGTCATACCTACTTGTGTACTGTATTCTAACCATGAAGACTGTGGATACTAAATATATTGAAAATACCCATCTATACAGTATTCTGTGATAGTTGTCAGTTAACTCTGGATATATTATTATTGATACTACATGTACCGGTAGATATCAAATTCTTGCCAGATTGTATATATGAAATTCTAAAGTTTTTTCCCTTTTTCCTTTTTCCTTTGTTTTGGGTCAATATATTTTTTATGTACATGTACTTGTGGATTTTGTTAAGTAATGTCTAGCTTGAAGCTCGACAAATTCTAAAACAAATTTTCTCTCTTATGATGTGCAGGGCGGAGCCAGGTATACCAGCTCTCCCTCCTAAGCAAGTACCTGCCTTGGCCTAAAAACAGCCAGCACCTCCACCCTGGCCAGCCAAGAAATAGAAGAAAGATTGTTTCTTTTAATTTGGATTGTGTGAAATTTATACAATTAGTGTATTTTTTGCTTTGTCTATATTTAGCAAACCGACAATGATTAACTTGACTTGTGATTTAAATTGATTTAAATTGATCATTAAGCTTAATTATGTGTACATATTTAAATTAGTGTGTATTTGATGTACTGAACATGTTTGTTGCAATATATTTTAAAATATTATTATTTACTCCTGATTTTTTTCTTCTGTGGACCAAAAATATTTGTGGTTGCAATTTTGCTTTGCCTTGTTTTATGGTTTTGTGTGTGCATATGTATGTGTGTGTGTGTGCATGTAAGCGCCTGTAATCACCGCAGGGGCGCCAAGTCCCTGGAACCTTCTTCTTCACCATATAAAGTGGCAGTGACTAAGTGCTGGAGCAGTGATGGCCAGTTACTCCACCTCGGTAAACTCACATTGAGCAATGGCTAACTTGTCCATTGATAAATGACGTGCCTTCGTGGGTAAGGGGGCCTGTCATGGGGATGCAGTGCTCTATTCCATGTTTCATGTCAAAACTACTGCAGTCGTATGATAGATGGAAATTCTTTGAGGATATCAGCAAACTCATGATATGCATAGCAGCTGTTGAGACCTGGGGCCAGTGCTGCATCCTGCCAGACAGGTATGCTATCGTATGTTTCGGCATCGATGATGTGCATGGTAGATATCGATGAGGAGATGATTGCTGCAGAAAAAGTCTGCATCCAACATCGGGTGATGTACATTAGCAAGGACAAAGGATCAGTTGAACCTGCAGAATACCAGGTCTATCAGTGTGGCTGTGCTGAAGGTATCAATTGTTCTGGAGGGTGTTTAATCTTTAAGACAGGCAAGGTTGAGAAGGTTAGCCTTCCAGTCATCGGTAAAGCCATATATTTTCATCAACTTCATTTTTAAGTAAATGTAATTAATTTTTAGAACTACTTCCCTGCTTACCACACACATTCCTGCAATGAAGCCATCATGCATGAACGATACCCAGTACCACACATACAAGACTTCACAGCAGTTGGATGGTAAGAAGATATTTCCAAAGGTAGACTTTGTACGCCAGTACAAAATCCCTGTGGCAGCTGCTGATGTACTGAAGACTGCAGTGATAACGCCACTTGATCTTTTTGAGATAACATTTGGCCTTAAAATGCATTACAAGCCTTTGAGAGACTCATTGGACCGAATTTATCACACACTTGAGGACTTCCTTTTTGCGTACTTGGATGATTTTGCAAGCTCTAATACCAGAGAACACTGTTGACACCTGCGTCTACTCTTCAGAAGGTTGGCTGAACATGGTCCAGTTGTCAATGTCATCAAGTACACATTTGGATTGAAGTCATTGGTCACCAAGTCGCACCACAGGACAAGCCATTGCCAGAGGGAGTATATAGAGGTCATTGAACTGTTTCCACAACCATGTGATGCCCAAGTCTGAACTGAGTACTTAATGGTATATTTTTACCTCAGATTTCTATGTCATGCTGCAAATCTCACGGACCCGCTACAACCCTGATGGATAGCATGTCTCCTGTGAATGGTGGGATTTTCTGTTAAGCCATTGCCAGAGGGAGTAGAGTCATTGAACTCTTTCCACAACCATGTGATGCCAAAGTCTAGACTGAGTTCTTAATGGTATCAAAGTGCTTAATTGCAGCATACATTGTCAAGAGTGGCAGTCGAAAGTGCTGAAGTTCTTCTGTTCTTTGTCCAGTTTCCTGGAGAAAAAGCTAGTGGCTTCCAGCTATCATCTGCAAACTGCTCAAGGACCCCTCCAACTGCATAGTTAGATGCATTCATAGAGAGGCATGTGGTAGCAGTGCTGCTGGACGAGTAGCATGGCATAGGCCAAACCATGCTTTGTTGCACTGAATGCCGACTGAAGCTGTGCATTCCACAGAAAATCCCACCCTTTCACAGGAGACATGCTATGTACCAGATCCATCAGGGTTGTAGCGGGTCCATGAGATTTGCAGCATGAGATAGAAATCTGAGGTAAAAATTATTTTATCAAAGGTCGCTAGTTTACATCTATACCAAACACAACTGATATTTATCTTTGACAACAACTCAAAATGCTGTTCAAGGCCAAGACACTGTTGCGGAGCCCTCTTACATGTGGAACTCGGCATTAATCCACCATGCATGGCTACAGGTCGTCCAGACATTGACTTACTCGGCATGGGTACAGGCACACCATTATGATGTTCAGATGCAAGCAAATCGCACAACCATCACTAGATTAGTCCTACCTGACCTACCGATTCCACGTACCCAAATGACACTATTCTATGTCATCTCCACCATTGTTGCTGCACAACCAATCGTTCTCCCACTTGGCAACGAGTCATTTTCGATGCCTATTCATGGTCTTGCACACACTGGCACTAGGAAGATGGCAGCAGCATGTTTTGTCATAGTTATAGCAAGTGGGTAGCCAAAACATGTGTGCCATGCAGAAAGCAAAGGTGCAGCGACATAACAGCTCCACTATAATACGGTCACCTTCTGAACCACCATTTACAATGAGTTAATGTTGATATTGTGTGACCACTTCCCATTTTACATGGTAAAACACACTATCATTGATGGCTACACACAGTGGTCGGAAGTGATACCAATGACCGAACCACTACATGTGCCCGTGCTCTCCTCTCCCAACATATTGCACAGCTTGCAGTACCAGCAGATGTCACTTCTGATAAGGGGGCGCAATTCATCTTAGCCCTGGGGATGGCCCTGAAAGACTATTATTTTAGGCTACAGTACCTTGCACAACTGTCTACCATCCACAGGTAAACAGCATTGTTGAATGGTCCACAGGCAATGGAAATCAGCCTCAACTGGCTGATTTGACGTTCATAGATGAATGAACTCACATTGGTTCTGCTCGGCCTCCACTCAGCTCCCAAGGAAGATATAGGATGTGCCCCTGCTTAGTTGGTCTATGGTACAGCGATCTTCTTAACAGTGGAGTTCTTTGAAGCTGCAGATATCAACTGTCACCCAGATCTGTCTGGATTGGAGACCAAATGAGATGACACATCATCTAGAATGCATCATACACAAGCCGATGAACTTGCAAAGCTGCACCTTTGTGTTTGTCTGCCATGATGCTGATGGCACACTGCTATAGTGCACTTATGATGGACCCTTCAGAGTACTTGACCAAGTTCTTCACCTTAGACCTCAATGATGACGAGAAAACAGTATCCGTTGATCACCTCAACCTGCATTTTTGGATGACGACTTTGTACTACATGAGAGAATAACATCACACTTTCCTGATCGGTCACAAAAGCCATCAACTCCACCTCTTCTCAAGCAAAAAAGGTACCTTTTTGTTGATAAACATATACATTGCCTACTGCACATCAAGGGCAGAAGTAGAGGAGGCCAAGTGATAAGACTTCAAACCAAGCTATACACTGCAGCAGCTTGAGCGACTGAGGAGAATCCTGTAGTGACTTGACTTTTACTGCCAACTTCTTAAACTCTTGATAATTGTTAAAGACCCTTTACTGTTATTTTTAGAGAAAAATTGTAAAAGTTTTCAAAACTTGTTTAATCACTTAAGGGTGTTATGAATGGTTTCTATACTTTTATAAAGCTATCAACTGTCAGGGAAACAGATAGGGTCTCTATTGGCGCAAACAACAGCATTTCCTCTTCTTAATGCAACTGAAACCCTCTGAAAAAGATGTCACATGACCTTGGGTAGAGATCGTTCCTTTGCCAGCTGCTGAAGGGATGAGATAACATGGGTGTCAACAGTAGCTGGCTTCCCCATCTTGCAATTAAGGAGGAACACATCAGCCAGGTGGTTGCAGTAGATTGAGCTGCAGAGAAAAATGTGTCCCTGATGGCATCATGCCAATGTATCCTATCCCCATTCCTACAACATCCCACATGATGGTCCCTGAAAAGGTCTCGTGGAACCTGGCAAATGGGACAAGGAGTACCATTTGGAAACATCTCAATGCCAAGCCAGAAGTAAAGGCAGAAACAGAAATCCCAATCTAGTAATTGGAGACCCAGAGCCTAGCAGGGAATGGCCTTCAACCAATCGCCTGCTTAGAGTATAGCAGTGGGAGAACCAGGGCCTTAGAGTGGGAACTGGAAGCTGAAGTTAGATGGTTGTTATAGGAGGTTATATCTGTAGTTGCTGCTGTCCATTGATGGTGGAGTGGAGGTAGAATGTCAAGATTGCTTCAGATGGTGAACCTTACATGATATCAAAGGACACGTTCACTGCATCATATTGTGAACTGTAACATGCGAATCGGGCTTAAAGTCAGAAATATCGTAGGAATGGGAATTCAGAGTGAAATGTACCTGTCATTTCTGGATTGAAGTTGTAAAGGAGGAATAGAGAGTAGCTTGATAAAGGAAAAAAGTTCCACAAGTATACTGGTCAATTGAAAAAGAAATGATAGAAATGACATGTGCTGGATATGCATTAAGATGTAATTTGTGGGTTGAAGTAGACTTTGTATTTGCATTGCAGAATGGAATCGATCTTTCAGGTTGTCATCTGGATCTTTAAGGCGATAGGATGACTAAGGATCCAAACCATTACAATGAGTGCTATCATCTGGAGAGCCAATTAATCTGAACTTGTTGTCTAATGATGTATTTGTTAAACTACCCAATATTTAAAAAATTATACCTTCAACTTCGGCTTCAAATTTTTTAAATATTCGGTGGCTCTGTTCCCTTTTTCATATACTGGGTTGGTTCGGGGGCCCTGTCACCTTTCTTGAATAGTACATTGGCTAGGTGTCGTTCCGCTTTCTCCAGTAGTGGATTGGTTGGGGAGCCTGACTGGATTGTAATACTTAAACCCAACACTAGACTGAGGTAGAGTTACTTTTCTCATTGGACCCAGTGAATGATATGCATTGGAGCAAATATTATAATGCTTGCTTCAAGCTCAATCCAGTTATGCAATCACTCCTAAGTCACCATGAGTTGACAGGTTTGATTATTGAGCCTTTGAATGTGAAAGAAGAGTTAATTCAAGTTGATTGACACACATTTCCCTGTGTGTAACCCTAGTTTTCATTTTCAACACCATGATTCCAGGGTATTGATATCTTGTTGCAAATCTAGTGAACTGTTTTTGCTAGATAAGGGCTTCCTAAATTTGGTGTCATCTGAAAAAAGTTAACTAGAAGAGGACTTTAATGCATCATGAGATCATTGATGTAGATTAAAAAAACAAAAAAGACCTATGATCTTCCTTGTGAGCTACAGAATAGACTGGTCATGTAATTGAGGATGATCCTTCTGTGCATACAAAGTGCTGTGGTTAGAAAGTTAAGCTTGAACCTTATATTCAGGGCCAGTGTTTCCCATTATCCATAATTTGTAAAGCAAGTTTGCATAAGAATTTAATGCTTTGTGATGATAAAAAAATCACATCGCACATTTCCCCCACACTGATTGTTTATCTCTGCAAAAATTGTGAGCAGTTGAGGTTGGCAAGGGTGACCTTTAAAAAGATGAGCATTTAATTGTGGACATATGAAAATTGTAAATTTGAGAACTCTTGATATGATGCAAAACAATGAGATCAGCCTATAGTTGCTCACTTGTAAAAGGTCCCTTTTTTGAATAATGCATAGTTTATGCAATTTCTATTCTGTAGCGATTGTAAATGAATCAAGCGAGAGAGTGAAAAGGTGTGTAATAAGAGCTAATGAGAAGTACTGGAGAATCAGTGGCATATATTGTCACAACCTCAAGAGTTAGTGGTATATAGATTGTGAAGAGTCCAAATACCTCGGAGACTGATCACTAAGACTTAGATGAGAAATGTGTGTTGGCATTTTATTTCTTGGTGGTATAAAGTTGCTCCTAGTGAGTGTAAAGTTTAAGACATTATTGCTTTCTTAATGGAATAACTTAAGAAGGTGAAGTTATACTTGGAAGATTTATTGAGGTGTCTTATGTACTTGTCCATCTGAGAGTAGATTCTATTTGTGCAATATTACGAAGTAGGGGTTTTGTCTTACATAAGATATAGTGCACTATTTTTGTGCACTTGAGCAGGTGGGTTACTTGAGAGTTGAACCAAATTGGTTTAAACTTTTGGTCAATTCTCATCATTGGCACAAACTGATCACACATGTGCATAAACATGGCCTAATATATTTCTACATTGTTAGAAGAGAGGTAGCAGTCAAATAGAGTTTCCATTAAGGTGGGAATAATGTCAAAAAATATACCTCGACAATACCAATCATAACCTCTACCCACTACTCTCTATCAACATAATTTTTTAACCAAAATGTTGCTTAGAAGATAAGCTATTTAATGATATATTTATCTTTTGTAAACGAATGAAGAAGAATCACGTCGCGTTAGATTTAGAAAATTTCCACATATTTCCTCAAATTTCTCCCTAATTTCTCACCCAAACTCCATAATTTAAATATCACCAGAATGCTTATTGTGTGCTCTTTAACCTAAAGTAATCTATTTTCACTGTTATGAGAATGTGTTGGGTATAGACCAGCATATCTGCATGTGGTTTGTATGGGATTTTCCGCCCCTCTCCTGTGGTGCATTATCATACTTATTCAAATAGTTTATGTCTTAATGGCTTCATCGTATAAAAAAAAATTTCCCCACAGCTATAGTTTTTTCAAGGGAGATTACCAGTATACCTGGTGTAGCAGCCTACATTAACCCCCCCCCCCCAAACTATACCCAGGGTTAAAAGTTGGCTAGTGTAGTGGACATGTCGAACCATATATGTTTACTATGTGTTTTGTCGATCCTTACCAATTGAGGAAGTAATTGTCTTGGTTGCAAAAGTTGTTCTTCTCTTTTAGCGTTCGCTATATTGGTGACCCCGATGCACAAAGACGTTTGTATGGCGACATTATGGCAGAAGAGCACGCCGTCGCCCTTAAACTGCCAATTTTCTGGACTTCTCAGTCCCAAGTTTGGTTCGCTCAGGCAGAGGCCCTGTTCAACATAAAAAATATAACGGTCGACGATACCAAGTATTACTACATCCTCTCAGCATTAGACCAAACCACAGCAGCATAGCTGCTCGACCTCATCAGCCAACCTCCACCGGCAAACAAGTATGATGCGTTGAAGGACCGTTTGCTTAAAACATTTGGCCTAAGCTCACGAGAACGCGCTACCCGCCTACTCCATTTCCAATCCTTGGGAGACTCCAAACCCTCTGCTCTCATGGATGAGATGCTAGCCCTCCTCAGAGACCACCCTCCATGACTACTGTTTGAACAGCTATTGCTAGAGTGGCTGCCTGAGGATATCCGAGCCCAGTAGGTAGACACTAAAATAGAAGACCACCGGAAGTTAGCAAAGAGGGCTGACTCCTTATGGGCAGTCAGCAAGTGCTAGTGTAATTCAACGACATCTACCCTCATCCAGGAATCCAACTGCTCCTCAAGACACCCTCTGCTTCTATCACTGCAAGTATGGAAAGTCAGCTCGACAATGCCAAGATCCTTGCTCTTGGTCGATAAACGAGCAGGCCAGTCGTCAGTAGTGGCTTCGGCGAACGGCCTTAATTGTGGGAATAAGCATTCCAAGTTTGGAAAACTAAATGTTTGAGTGAGCACTAAAATAACTTGAAAAATATGTTCTTTTACAAGTTTTTGCAATTCCTTCATCTGTTTTTTTTTACTTCCGTGACTCTTGAGTTTTTCTCTGACTATATCTACATGTAACAAAGAAAAATATGATGAAAATTGTTAGATGTATATGTGGAATTTTTCTTTACAGCTGAATTTTTGTGCATGTCAAAGCAATGTATTATGAAGTAGATCCACCATAACTTTGAAAAGAAGCATCCTATGTCTCTAAAACTTTGGAAATAGCAAGTAGATAGATGCAAGAAAAGTTTGAACTTAAAATATAATAATCACAAAATAAAATAAAATTTCATGTGTAGTTCCCCGGGGTTGTGTGTGTGTGAGGGGGGGGGATGACTGTACGTGAGCACCACCAAAGTATTATAAATCGCCATAACTTTTGTTGTATATGCAGGTCATTTTATTCCTCATTTCCTTATGCTTTATTCCTAATGATATGTTGAATGTTGTCTCTGCAGACATATTTTCTCGGAAGATACATCAAGATCCCTAAATAAGTTGATCTCTCTTGCAGTACAATTCATAACTGCCCTAATTATCAAGACCAAAGTCCCAGATTTGGTCAGCTGATAGAGATGGCCCCAATCTGCAATATCTCAACAGATTATCAATAAATGTAGTGGTTTTTGTGTGGCAGGCCACCGCTTTGTCAACTGGAAAACACCAGGAAAAATCCCAAACCTCACCACTTCAAATCACCATAACTTGCTAATACTTAGAGTACTTAAAATTTTGACACATACAATAGACAGATAATTAGAAGGGCATTCCAGTGATATAAGAATTATAATTGTTTAGTAAAGTGTAGAAAAGTTATGAGCTTTACGGCCAAAAAAAATCAAGATTTTTTGGAAAAAATGAGAAAAATATAGAACAAGTTAGAGGGCAAATATCATGCAAGATGAGTTCTCTTTGTAGTCTCTTGATCTGTTACATGGACAAAAAAAATGTTTGCAAGAAGAAGGAAAAAAAGAAGGGAAAAAAAGAAATCTCTAATTTTTTACGCATAGTCCCCCCTTAATCATAGCCTCCTTTTCATCTGGGACAAAAATACAGGGCGCCAGTTCCTCGTGGACACAGGAGCAGAGGTCAGTGGTTTCCCCTGTACCAGACTTGACACACGTATCGAACAGTCAGGTCCCTCCCTCACGGCAGCTAATGGTAGTACAATTAAGACGTATGGGGTGCGAACTATTTCATTATGTTTTGCCTTGCGCCATTATGAGTGGAATTTCATCATCGCAGATGTGTCTCGTCCTTTGCTGGGAGTGCATGCTAACTCTCTTCTTGTAGACCTCAAAGGCAAGTGTCTTGTGTATGCAGAAACCTACCATTCCATTGCTTTGGGAAAAGCTGCATCGGCTGCTCCTCACCTTAATGCCATCTCAAGCTCCACACACCAGTACGACATAATGCTCTCGGAGTTCCCAGACATCACAGTGCCTATATTTTCCCAAGCACGGTGTGGTACACTTCATTACCACAAAGGGCCCCCCTATACATGCACACACACGCCACCTACCACCAGACAAGTTGGCAATATCCAAAGCCGAATTTGCTAGCTTGGAATCCATGGGGATTATATTCGTCGCTTATTCAGCCCTTGGGCATCTCCGCTGCACATAGTTCCCAAGGTATCAGGGGGCTGGTGCCCCTGTGGATATTATAGACGCCTCAACGACATTACCGTGCCTGACCGTTACCCTGTGCCCTACATCCAGGATTTCTCAACCCTACTCGCAGGTGCTCATATTTTCACGAATGTCGACCTGGTGCGAGGTTATCATCAGATCCCAGTTGTGGCTGCTGATGTGCCCAAAACTGCCATCATCACTCCATTGGGTTCTACGAGTTCCTCAGGATGCCATTTTGACTCAAGAATTCTGCCCAGGCCTTCCAATGATTGATAGATAAAGTCTTAGATTTTTGTCTTTGTCTACCTGGATGACATCCTGGTAGCCAGCAACGACGCCACACAGCAAAAGATCCACCTACATCTGCTTTTCATGCGCCTCCAGGATCACGGCCTTCTTCTCAATGTTGCAAAATTTCATTTTGGCCTCTCAGAAATCGATTTCTTAGGACACTGCATCACCCAACACAGTGCCCTGACTTTGCCTGATAAAGTGTAGGCTATTAGCCAATTCAGGCAGCTAGCTACTGTCAAAGGCCAACAAGAGTTTGTAGGTATGGTCAATTTTTATCACTGGTTCATTCCGGCTGCAGCTCACACTATGTTACCCCTATTTGCAGCCTTGTCAAGTAAACCTAAGACCTTGGAGTGGAATGATGTCATGGTCAAAGCATTCCAGGACACCAAGACAGCACTGGCTAGAGCCACAATGCTCACACATCCACGTCAAAACACACCTACTTTGCTCACAGTGGACGCTTCAGAGTTGGCAGTGGGAGCAGTTCTCCAGCAATTAGTACATGGCATTTGGCAACCACTGGCTTTCTTCAGCAGACAGTTGCGTCCTCCCGAAAAGAAGTACAGCACCTTTGACCGTGAGTTGCTTGCTCTCTATCTTGGGGTACGCCACTTCAGATACTTTTTGGAAGGTCGGGAGTTCATAGCGTACACAGACTTTAGGTCCCTCACTTTCTCCATGGCCAAGATATCCGACCCCTGTGTTAGAGCTTAGTCCGTAGGCAAGGGGTGGATTGCTCCCGATAACCCTCTGACTCCGGAAGCGTTAGCTGCCCTAACTGTAAATTTGCTGCCACCAGAGTCCTGAATTGGCTGCCCAACCTTAGCTAACCTAGCCAGAGAAGTTTAGGCATTTAAGGCTAACTAAATAGATTGGAATAGCAACTGTAGTTGTACAAACTCAGAACTGACTAGTCCCAGGGGTGGCCTGAGCTTAAATACTCTCAGCCACCCCCAATGGGCATACATCCATATATGGTTATTTCATCAACATTACATCACAGATGGCCAATGAAATCTACACAGCACAGTACATTACATAATCTGTTTTAACATTCCCACGACTCACACCTAGATCGCTAACATCTGATTAATCCTAATTAACATGCTATTGTTGCTTGGCCTGTAGGCTACTGCCTGCAGGTTCTGTTGGGGTGTGGCTCCAACACCCTGGTCTGCTCATCAGCAGCGTCATCTCGCCTACATATCTTTTGGGCCAAATGGTTACATTTCTCTGTGACATTTCCACCAGACAACCCAGGCCTGTAGTCCCTGCTGCTTGGAGACGCAAGGTTTTTGATTTGATACACAGCCTATCCCACCCTTCTGTGCGAGCCACACGACAACTTGTGGCTTCAAAGTTCATCTGGCATGGCCTCCGCAAGCAGGTTGTAATATGGGCTAAGGCTTGCATCCCTTGCCAGACCTCCAAAGTCCAGCTCCACATCAAGGCTCCACTTCAGACATTCGAGGTTCCTCATCAATGCTTCGACCTTATCAACGTGGATCTAGTGGGCCCTCTTCCATCTTCTAACGGATTCACCCATCTCCTCACCGTGGTAGACCGCTTTACTCGAAGGCCTGAAGCTATCCCTCTCTCCGATACATCAACCCGCACTTGTGCTCAAGAATTGTTCAACCATTGGATTGCCCATTTTGGCATTCCCATGGACATGTCATCTGACAGGGGATCACAATTCACATCACAGCTGTGGGCATCCATCTCACAGTTGTTTGGCACTAAGCTTCATCACACCACTTCTTACCAGCCACAATCGAATGGCCTCGTCGAGCGATTCCATCGAAATATGAAGTCAGCCCTGCAAGCTCGCTTAACTGGCCTCAACTGAAGTGATGAGTTACCATGGGTGCTTTTAGGAATCAGGACAGCACCAAAGTAAGATTTGGGATGTTCCTCAGCAGAGCTAGTTTATGGTTTCCCACTCACTGTGCCAAGAGATTTCATTGCCAACCACAGCCACCAGCCAGATAACCGTTTCCACCTTCAGCAACTGCGGGACCAAGTGGGCACACTGGCCCCTATTCCTACCTCTCAACATGACTCACACCAGTGTCGACTCCTGTTGACCTCCAGAGCGCCAAGTTCATATTTATCTGTCACGATGCTCAATGCACACCTCTACAGCGCCCCTATGAAGACCCTCTCAGGGTCATCGTGAGTGGCCCTAAGACATTCAAAGTCGACATCGGTGGCAAGACAGCGATCATCACAGTCGACAGATTGAATCCTGCCCACCAGGACTTCGATAAACCCATTCAAGTTGCACAGCCACATCCTCGGGGCCGTCCTCCAAGTAAACATCAGCAAGCACCCACTCCTTCTCCAGTTCAAGTTTCAGATCCCACAGACACCGCTGCTGCCACACTGCACCAGAGCAGGTCGTCAAATATTTCCTCCAAAATGTTACATTTCGGTTCTGGGGGGGGGGGGGGGTTTATGTAGTGGACATGTCCAACCATATTATGTCTACGTGTTTTGTCGATCATTACCAATTATTGAGGAAGTATTGTCTTGGTTGCAAAATTTGTTGTTCCCTTTCAGCATTCACTACACTAGCCTGTTTCATACCCTGGGGTATTTTCTGGGTTAGCATGTTTTATACCTTAGGGTATGAACTGGACTAGGCCAGAACATACCTATCGAGTCCAGATTCCCCCCTCCCCCCACCTTTGTGTTTTTCATAAGTAAGTCTGTATTTCAATGTCCAGAATTTTTTCCCATCACAATTTATATATTTTGCGCAAGACCAGACTAAATCTCTACAGTCCCGATTATACCTCCTTGTGTTTTTCATAAAAAAGGTAACTCGGGGGGAATAATAATAATACTGGATAGTATTAACCAATAGATAAAATCCAATTACAATTTAGAAATTGGAGAAACTTTGGAAATAGTGATCACAAAGTCATCAGATTGATCTTAACTTAACAAAGAATTGTAACGGACTTCAGATAAGCAAATTTTATAGGTTTGAGAGATAGGACATGCTGGAGTGGTATTACCCACCCAGAGCCAGACCAAGTGAATTCAGGTCCCATGAGAGAGGTAGGATTATTTCAGAATGACCAAGAAGGAAATAAGTCACGTCGTCAGCCTTTAAATTATATTGATATGGATAATGAATGCGAAAATTTTGCAGAACCCCTTAAGATTATTCAAAATGATATTAATACAAGAAGGCAATTCAGTTCCAACAATAATAACACAAAATAGATGAAAGGCAGGATCAAGCATCTTATATTAAGAAAGGTATTTATAAGGAAATTAAAAAGAGGGGAGGAAAATTGGAGGTAGCATTAATTGAGTTTAAACAGAGAGGTAAAAATAAAATAGAAATAAAAATGGCTAAAATCGTAAGTTAACCTAAAATTACTGAATATTTAAGTTAAGTTAATTTAGTTTGTAACAGTAAGAATTTATATGATGGATTTTATAAATTACACAATTTGTTAATAAATTCTATGTTCAAACAGGACAAAATACAGAAAGCATTATCTCTCTGAAAGGTGTAATGTCAGGTCAGGTTATATGTGATATCATTAGAGAGTAGACTGAGATCATATATATATATATATAAACTGGTGCTCTTGCTTTTGTCTGTTATTGTGCTTAAAGCTTGTAACTTGTGTTGTTCTGTATTTCCTCTAATTAGTGTGAATATTATACATAATTTTTTCATATTTTCACCAAAAAATCTATCATGGATGATAATCTGTACAACCAGATTTTGAACTTCTACACTAGCACTATCGAAAGTATTCTCAGAATACCTATGAGTCAAACAGCAAAGTCATTTCATGCTGACAGTAGAATTCTCTTCCATGAAGACAAGAACCTCTGAAGACAAGGAAGTTCTTGTCAAAACCCATGTGCCCAGCATTCTGAAGGTCTGTCATGATTATCCAGCTATAGCAGGGCACTATGGCAGAGATCAAATCTTCCGTAAAATATCTCAGCAATATTACTGGAAAGGCATGAAGAATGATGTACAAGAATATATGAAGGCATGTCCGAAGGGTTTCGTCAGTAATCCTGAAGTTAGCAAAGAAGCTCCATCACACAACCCCATACCTGTACCTGCCAAGATCTGGAGTCTGTTTGGGATTGACATTATCGGACATCTTCAAGAAACTACAAGTGGTAACAAGTATATCGTCGCCATAATAGACCATTTCTCCAAGTGATCTGAAGCCACAGCTATCCGGGACAAGAGCACGAAGTCAATGGCACAGTTCCTTTACTCTGTTGTATGTCAACTAGGCTGTATGGACAGCCTTACCAGTGACCAGGGTCATGAATTCATAAACAGAGTTATTGACGTGCTTATGGACATTTCCAGATAGCTCACCATATAGCCTCGGTATACCACCCACAGTCAAATGGAAGGGAATGTGACAATAGAACACTCAAGGCTGCACTGAGTAAGCTCGTCAACGACCAAGCTGATGATTGAGATCAGTACATTCCAGGCATTTTGTTCGCTTATCATACATATATCCATGCCTCAAAGAAATGCATGCCCTTCAAAGTGATATATGGCCGCACTGCCAAGCTGCCCATTAACCTGAAGTCTGCCAATGAAAGTGATGCAGCACCATTTGCAGAGCCAGGCAGCCCTGATGTTCAGCAGACACTTCACACCATTTGTAAAGACCTCTCTGTTCCGCAGTATCCAGCAACATTGGCAGTGCACTGTCTTGTCAGAAGTAGAATTATCATAGTCACCATGAAAGCAACAAAGAGATTATCACAGGGTCCATAATTACATCAAAAACAGTCGAGGTATTTGCAGGATGGGATCCAAGCTGGAGTCTTGCTGGACTGGTCCATATACTGTTGTTGAGTCACTCCGAAAAGGCAGTGTTAAGCTAAAAAATTTAAAAATTGACAAGATCTTGACCATGCCAGAAACCTCAAAATCTACACAGATGCCACATCAACATCAGATGTTCCTCATGTCCTTGAGCACTCAACCATTCCTGACTGCCCCTGTTACAGCATAGAGGAAAACCTCCAGCAATCCAAGAGACCAAGGAGGGAGCCCAGTGATACAATGGAATACATCAGCATAAAACCCAAGTCGACTAGTATGTTCAGCCCATTTTCCAGCAAGGCTCGAAAGAACATCGTAGCAGTGCAGGGTATGAATCAATATACTTTGGCCAACCCTCTGAACTATCACATCCAAGACAAATATACAACAACAGGCAATGGCAACTGCTACTTCTGATCCCAATTAAATAATCACAGGATCAGAGGAGAGCATCACTGTGTAGCTCCAACACTACTGGAACCAATGACATGCCGAGATCATGGCCACTGCTAGTTTCATGATGTCGCAGTATAATGATACCAAGGTTGGCCATTCAATGTGGTAGCTAACGTATTCTGCCAGCTTTAGTCTCCAGAGCTTGACAGATCATGCATTATAATCTTGAAAATCTTTCCGAGCACTTCAATGTTGTAACCAGTTTTTCGATATAATATGTTTTGTTAGCTCATGCTTAATTGTAATCTGCACTAGATTAGTTTGTAACGGCATTTAGGTGAATAAAAAATATTATTTTACTTTATAAGATTGTGTCATCAGTGTGAGAAATAAAATTATTATCTGTGTGTGTGTTTTTAATTTAAATTAAGATAGTTTAGCCAAACTACTGAGTTCAAAACAGACCTCTCATAGGGCTGGTTTCTGAGTGTGTAGGGGGTATAATCTGTCCTATGGGGGGATGAAATAGCCTAGCCTGTTTTATACCCCAAGTATAGTCTGGGCTAGTCCAGTTGATAGCCTGGGATATAAAACAGGCTAGCCAACTTTAACCCCGGGTATAGTCTGGGGAGGGGATATATTTTGGGCAGTTACACATGAAGTTTTGTCAAAAGATGGGGTGAACTGCATATCATACAACTGAGGAGGTCTTGTCTTATTTTGTGGCATTCTTATAACTGGAGGGGCTGTCAGCTGAAACTATTATGAGCTATATACCGACCGCAATGTGGTTAAGTGAGATTGCTTAGGATTAGGTGACAAGATGACAGAGGCAAGGCGTGGACTCCGAAGAGATGCTCCATTACACCACAAATCCTTATACAACACATCAGGGTAGGGTGGCAGCAGGCCACAAATAGGCGGGCTGCTGCTATATTTAGAGCAGCAGCATGTACTTGGTTGTTTGGTTTCCTTAGGTCAGGAGAAGTAGAACTTCCCTCAGAAGCAGAGTGACCCAGTAGTAAATGTAAAGGTAAACAGTGTGCAGAAGCTAAGGCTTGTGCCGATTCATATCAAAGGTTTGAAAATGAACCCTTTCCACAAATGCATAACAGTTTACCTGGTTAAAACACAGAACTTCTTGTGACTGGTGATAGCCATGCTGGACTACATGGTCTGGTGGGTGGCGGAGAAGGGTCCATTCTTTACATTTGTATGGTTATCCACTGATCATTCATTGCTTTATTAGCCTGGAGGGCACTCCATAAGGCAGTAATAGTTTAGGATATTGCAGACTCCTAATTAAGATGGTGTGTTGGTGGCAAGGTACAGCCTACAACCACTACATTTGGATACCAAGAGAGACCTTGTGTGCAGTAGCAGACAAGTTAGAATTGGTATACTGAATATCTTATTTTCTTGAGGAGTTGTATTTTGGTGTCCATATGAGATATGGCAAGAGGATAACAAGGAAGGGGGGTAGGTTTGCTAGTTAGGAGGTAAGGCAGCATGAAGACAGGTATATGCTTATAATACCCCAGGGAGTTTGGGTGGAGGGGAAATCGGGTGTTTCAGCTCCTCGCCTCTCGGTCAACTGGATGTGGCCACCTAGTAGTCTAACCCATGCAGCTGATTAATCAGGAACATTAGGGTAGCTGGATAAGCATGCATAATTGGTGCTAATTGTGGTAGCCATTAGAATAACCCAGCACTTGAGAGGTCAAACCTGCAGGGGATAGGTAGGTAGGAAGAGCAGTTAATCAAACACCTACAATTGAACTTGAGCCAACAATAACTAGAATTAAGTGAGAGATAATAGGCTAGGTCCTAAACAAGTTCCTCAGTATTTAGTATTTCGTTAGATTCTGTTTCTTCTTTGTCATCATGAGCCAAAAAATCCTGGCACTCTCAACTTCAGCTTGGAATTGAGCTAAGCAATGTGTGATTAGGCTTCAGAGACCACCTCTCCTTGCTTTAGGCAGAGAATTTCTCCATCTTCACTGCCATCCTTTTATGTTTTTGATTTTCAGCTTCGAATTATTTTTTTTAATCTGCACATGCATGAGTCTGTTCAGATTTCACAATAGGGCAAACATTATTCGAGTGTGAGTGCTATTGGGTTGAACATTAGGTTGGGTGAATACCATTCGAGGAAACATGGTAACTATATACTTCTAATGCATCTGTATCAGTTGGCTTCCTCATAAGATAATACAAGTTATCAGCACAGACCAAGAACACCAGGTAACCACCTATGATGTATGTGTATTGCATAAATACGTAGGCATGTGTCTCTACTGGAGTATATAATAACATTTACGATTGGTTAGTTCCTGGGTTATACTGAGCAACTTCTTGTAGGTGTCTGCTTGTGACTATAAGCTATCAACTAGAGACAAGAAAATGTTATATTTAAAAGCTGGTCAAATTGAAATTCATGAACTTACCAATGTAGACAAAACACATTTACAGGACCATTAATATAATGAAGTAGATATATATCTATAGTGTTACATGATGAGATTCTTTATGTGACACATGGAATTACATAACTCTTACCTGGATGTTCTAACATGTGTAGCTATATTTTGGTAGCAGACGTCACTTGTGGTATTGCTGTTTTATTTTTCTAACCACCTCAGCAGTGTATTTTTATAATGAAGGCTTACTGTAATATAGGTAAAAAATATTTAAATCAGAAAGAATAGAGCATCTTTACAATAACTTCTACATGCTTTATGATATCATTATTTATATTAGTATATTAAACTACTAGTAATACCCCTAGTTTACTTGAACACTATAAAACACTACACATTTACCAAAGTTACATACACCAAATGTGTCAATCTCACATCCTCATGAGGTAGCTAACTAGATTTAAAAAATGTCCACAGTGACTTCATTATTATGTGGTTGCCAGGAATACCTGAAATTTGCAGTGTGGTTTGTGTGTAATTATGTTAATTCAACTAATGAAGTGAAATGATTTCTTGACTTGTGCTTCCAAAATCGCCATCTCAAGGGAGGTATGGGAAAGAACCTCAAACATGGCACATTTGTTTGACTTTTAGATGCACCTATTGAATTTGTTATTTGTGGAAGTTGTCAGGGATCTCCACAGACTCGACCCTGATTGAGAGAGAACCACACTGGTCATCAGATCTACAGGCTAGCGGAAGTGTCTCGAACATTGATGAACCACACAGGTTTGCCAAATGGTTCAGACAAGTCGACTGAGGAGAAGGATGCTGATTGGTCAGAGACTCATGCCGGAAGGCCACTACAGAATACCAAACATGGTCATTTTGGGGGAGATTATGGATACGTCTGACGAGGGATGACGTGAAGAGAGAGAGAGAGATGAGTAAAAAAGAAGAACTTTGATAGATTTATGTGTGATTAGGACTTTTGAGAACTGAGAGTAGTTGCATTGTTGTTCGATTAAAAGGCGGTGCACCTCGTTTGTGCCTTGTTTGTAATTAAAGCTATTTAACTCGCTCTCAAATTGTAGCTACAGGAATAATGTAGGCTGGGCTAGTGGTAAATTAGGATAGTGTGGTTCTAATTTGGACTAGGCATCAAAGTGTTCCTCTGCATTGCCAAGCTAAAGCAGCTGGAGTGTAGGGAGCAGGACACTTACATTGGTGGCAGTGGTGAGATCAGTTGTGAGAATCCCAGGGATAGCTATTAGCTAAGTGCAGTTGTATTGATTCTGAGTTGTAATCAGTTAGAGATACCGTTTGGGTAAAAACCTTGGAACGTGCAAAACAACCCTGACGTAGTTTTTAAGTTGTACTACAATGTTTTTGGTGGTTGTTGTTATCATTGATTTAATCAGATGGCTCTACGATCAGGTTTTGATCGAACACCACGTATAGGAAACGTGTCCGAGGAGGATTATCAAGAGGAGAAAGACACTCCTCGACCCCTTGGTCGCTTTGACAAGTTCATGGATCATTAGATTGAGCTGGAGCAAAAAAAAGCTAAAAGGGATGAAGAGCAACGTGCTGAAGAGAGACGTTTCGCTAATGATCAACAGAGAAGGTGGAAAGAAGCTATGCGTGACCAGAGACCACCTCCAGCAGCAGCAGTAGCAGCACCATCACCTCACCTTACTCTCCATAAGTTCAATGAGGACACAGATGACATGTCTGCCTATCTGGACACATTTGAGGCCATGGCAGACGTAGCAGGATGGCCTCAACCTCAATGGACCAACAGATTGAGAAGATCGTTGTCTGGGGCATGAATGCTAGTTGTCGCAGCACTTCCAGCAGAACAACAAGCTGACTACGCCACAGTCAAGAAAGTGTTACTTTCAACATACCAGATCTCGACAGAGACCCATAGGCGAAAAGTGTTTGACCAGACGTTCAACTCTGCTAATCCAGACCAAGAGATTGTAAGGTATTGGAAAGGGAAAGAAACGAGTTATGAGACCAGTGTGGTTGAGTTTATTCAGACTCTAAAAGCAAATATGGAAATTGTTAGAGATTTGGCTTATGAGCGTGAATTGGGAGAAATGGTGAAACAAAAACAGTATCATGACATCACAGCTAAAGATAGAACCTTTGCTGTGGGAGATTATGTCCTTGTGTTTAGACCGGTTAAGCAAGACAAGCTGAAAAATCAATACCATGACCCCTTTCCCATCTCTAAAATTATAACTGACGTGGGTGCAAAGGTTAAAAGATATCTCGCACCTTCCATGTGAATTGCATGAGGCAGTGGACATCCCCAGCCTCTGCTGTGTTCTTGGCACAGGACACTGATGAGGAAGACCTGGAGTTGGAGGAAGTGAAACGTGCACACATTATGCCAGAATCTCACCACATTGAATTGGAAAAGTTTAAACGAGTACAAAAATGTGCTCCAAGATATACCTGGAAGAACTAATGCAGTTCAGCATGATATTCCCACAGATGTTACTGTCCCCATCAGGTTACCCCCTTACAGACTTGCACATCATTCCCAAGAAGTTTTGAGGGAGGAAATTAGGACCCTCTTACACCAAGGCATTATTAGACCCTCTAAGAGCCCTTGGTCAGCCCCCATAGTTTTGGTAGCAAAGAAGGACGGCACCAAGAGAATGTGCGTTGATTATAGGAAACTAAACAAGGTGACTATAAATGACCCATATCCCCTGCCCAACATTGAAAAGTTGATCTCTAACCTTGGATCATCTAAGTACATTACCACTCTTGATTTATCCAAAGGATATTACCAGGTTCCAGTTAATCCAAAACATTGTGAAAAGACAGCTTTTGTGATGCCCAATGGGAAGTACTAGTTTGTTACTAAGCCATTTGGCCTGATATCAGCCCCCTCCACCTTCCAAAGGCTTATGGACGAGGTATTGGATGGATTACAGGAGTTTACAGTTGCCTATTTGGACGACATTCTTATCTACTGTCAAACATGGGAAGAACACATGGCCCATTTAAATACTGTGTTTACGAAGTTTAGAAGAGCGGGACTGACTGTCAAAGAGAGGAAATGCACGTTTGCAAGTGGTAGTTGTGTGTATTTAGGACACATAGTGGGAAATGGGTTAGTAAAGCCTATGGACTGCAAAGTGCATGCAGTCAGGAATTTTAAGAAACCTAAGACCAAAAAGGATTTTAGATCGTTCCTGGGACTATGTGGCGATTATAGGAAGTTTATTCCCAGTTTTTCAACAATAGCCACCCCTTTGTCTGAGCTGACCAGAAAGAACATGTCACAAAGTGCATCCAGTCATGAATTTTAAGCAACCTAAGACCAAAAAGGATTTTAGATCGTTCCTGGGACTATGTGGCTATTATAGGAAGTTTATTCCCAGTTTTTCAACAATAGCCACCCTTTGTCTGAGCTGACCAGAAAGAACATGTCAAAGAAAGTCAGTTGGACTAAAAAGTGTGATCAGGTGTTTGTAGAACTAAAGGAAGCGTTGACTGCAGCCCCTATTCTAACTACCCCTGATTGGACCTTGCCATTCATTTTACAGACCGATGCTTCTGCATCAGGGTTAGGATATGTGTTGAGCCAGGTGAACCCGAAGGGAGAAGAACACCCCATTGCTTTTGCCTCAAGGAAATTGTCACCCAGCGAGAGGAACTATTCTGCAATTGAAAGAGAAGCGCTTGCAATAGTCAAAGGTGTCAAACATTTCAGGATCTATCTAGGGGGGACAACATTCACTATTCAGACAGATCACAACCCCCTCACCCACCTGAGTAATTTGAAAGACAGCCACGGCAGGTTAGCCCGGTGGGCTCTTTCCTTACAACAACCTTATGAAACACTTCTTTTCAGCACCAGTGGTATAGCAATTCGAACAGTTTGCTGTCCACGACAATTGTTTGTGGCAGAAGGTGCTGAATCAAAGCTTACTTGCACATTGTTTGAATCATGTTGCCAATCTCTGTAGCCATGAAGCTCTCTCAGAAATTGTTCTTGGTAAAGGGTTAGATGCAGCTTATATTCTTCTGGCACATTTTGAGATGTGTTCGCATGCCACCTATAACCTTTGCTTCTTCCAGCCAGGGAGCAACATGGAAGTTGCAAGGAAGCCACGGATACCTATTCTCCCAGCATTGTAAGGTCTTCTCCAGGAGATCCATTTTACAACCTACCCTGCCTTCAGAGCATTCTAGCTCTAGTTAGTGGAAGACCTCCGAGTCAACTTGTTGGCTGAAAATTGGTGCTCCACCATGCTGTTTCCTCTTCTTCTTCCCACTGTCTACATTGACATCAAGCAAAGTATCATAATTTTTTTCCCTCTCTCTCACTCTTTTTCTCTCCACTCCAAACCATTTTAGCAGTCAACATCACGTTATGCGTTACTTGTGCCCTGGACCACTTTTAAGTTTCGCCCCAGCATGAACCTTTTCCATCAGAATGTTTAACAGCTCAAGAGAGTTCATGTGTTACATGTGCTTTCTTTTTTTTTTTACTTGACAATTGAGTTATGTAGAACATTAAACAATGCATGCCTTAAAAAGCTAAACAACACATGCTGTAAATAGTTACAACCAAATGCCTCAAATGGAAAATAAATTACATGGCGCTCTTGTAGCACATGCACTTTGAAGGCAAAGAAAGTGACATAGTTAGCTATTGAGCCTCAGGATAGCAATAAAGTATATATTGAGTCATTCCATAGTATTTTAACCTCCATTCTTCTTTCCTGAAGTGTACAGTCGAGTGTTAGTTGAGCAATCCATTGAATGAATGATAATTAATGCAGTGTGTGTCAATCTCCCGTCTTGAAGCAGTTTTGTTCTACTGTCGAGCATAAGTCTCTAATCCTCCTCTTCTCTAACCTTGCTTGCTCTTATATTAGTACCCCTTGATAGGTCTAGTAGCATTGTCGTGAGCCAGTCTATTCAGAATCTCATTGTCATTACCAATCAGTATAAGTTACTCTACCACTTTCTTTCTGTTATTTTTGTGCCAATTGCTTTGCTTAATAGTAACCCTTGTGTAGGTTTCTGTTTCATTATCTTGCAATCATCAGGTATCCTATTTCTGTGAGTATCTTGGTGACAGAAAACAAAAGATGCTGTGTTTGATGAGAGAGTGCGATAAGTCGACTACCAGTGCAAGCAGATTAAGGTATGCCTGAAGTAGTGTGGGATAAGGAATTCTATGCTATGCTACAGCAATAATGGAAGCATTTCCAGGCAGGCAGCGTGATGACAGAGATTTAAAAAATTGTGATTGAGCAGATAAAGCTCGATGATGAGAACCATAACAGCTTCACCATGTATTAAAATCTAGAGGCTACACTATCTCTATCTGCATGGTTCTCCAGTATGGATATCTGAAATGCAAATAAGGTGTGTACATAATTATTCTAACTGAGTGGTAAGGCTAAAGGTCAAGAGATTAGAGTTGGCTCAGCAGTCTCATACATAATGGTCTGGCAAATTTGAAGATGTAGTGTGGACTGATAAGTGCACAATAAAATCCCC
>JAQNBH010000015.1:27579007-27806507 GCA_028752905.1 Cladorhizidae sp. MBARI D1340-BT2 | reverse complement strand
AAAACTTTGGCTGCATTCATTACAAGCACAGCTGAAGAAAAAGGGGCTAGACAGCGGGCGGAAAAGAAGGCACACGAAAGAGAGGAGTTGTGCCTGGAAGCTGAAAAGGACTACAGGGAATTCGAGCTCGCTAGGATGAAACGGTGGGAACAAACGGAAAAAGATAGACATACGAGGATAATGGAAATGGAGAAAGAGAGTATGGAACGTTTAAGACAAGCAGAAGAACTAAGAGTAGCTGAAGCAGTAGCTCGAGAGGACTCAAAGAAGAAACAGCTCATCCTCCAAATGCTACAGAAACTGGATGACCTAACGGACCCGGAGGCCTACTTTACCGTGTTCGAAACTTCGATGGCAGAAGGAGACTTCAAAAAAGACGACTGGCTGATGATATTGCGGAAGCAAGTCACCGGAAGGGCATTGTCAGTGTACCAGGAATTGGACCCAGATTACCAAACATTTAAATCTACGCTATTGGAGAGGTTAGGCTACACAGACGCCTAAGCTAGAAGGACTGTGTGGAGAAGTCACCCGAGTGACCAACAATCTCCCCGAAGTCACCTCGCTCCAATAATTCGTGGAATCAATCGTTTAGCCCAGCAAGTGAACGATAAGATGGATCACGTATTCGAACAATTCCGAGGTGTCCTAACACTCCACTACTCACCAGAAGTCTGTCACTCCCTGAGGAGCAAGGACTACGCTTCAGTACAGCAGATGGTGGACGAGCTGGAAGCAGCCTGGGAATCCAAGTCTCCAGTAGAGCGAGCAAGGATGCATAGACACCCTTCGGAATGGACGCCCAGCTTCAAGAAGCAGCAATGGAACCGACCCAAGGACACAGCGTCTCCTGATGGACAAGGTGGGTACCCTAATAGAAGCAAGGGTGGGGGTAAGCCTACTGTGGTGGGTCAGGGTGGAGGTCAGGCGGTAGCCGGGTCTGGTAACCAGGGAGCCCAACACTCAGCTAAGCCTATTATTTGCTATAACTGTGGTAAGCCAGGCCACACCAGGAAAGATTGCCATGAGGAAAAAATTAAACTAGGCATGATCCATTCAGATTACGAAGCTGAGATATATTCGGAATTGTTGCGTGTAGGCACAATTAGTGGCAGACCTTGTGAGTGTATGATTGACACTGGGGCCAATCGCACCACAGTGCCGGCAAGGTTAATACAAACTCACCAGTACACGGGTAGGATGGCGAAGGCCGTACTAGCCAACAGAGGGATAGCTAACCTTAAAACTGCCAATGTAGACTTAACTGTAGACGGTATCACTAAGAAGTCTATGGTTGTTTTTGTTATTGACGGTGATGCTAATTACATCTTGTTGGGTAGGGATCACCCTAGTGTGAAGGCTTGGATTATGTGTAAGCCCATAACTGAGGAAGTTGATGTTCAAGCATCTCTAGCTGCCATAACTAGGGCCCAAAGCCAGGTGGTTGAGGACAGGGAAGTCATTAACCAACTAGCAGATATAAGAGATGGTGCTGAACCAAAACTACTGCCCTCACCAAAGCCAAAATCAAATAGGAAGAAGGCTAACCCCGAAGTCCAATCACCCAAGCGGGAAGTTGAGTTGAGTAAATTAGCAGAGGACGAGAATAGCTCTTCTACTATTCCTCCAGAAGAGGAAGGAGTAAGCAGTCAAAGCATGAGGGCTGTTGCAGAGGCAGGGTGTATGAGTGAGGACGAGTTGGAAGAAGATGCTTCGAAGTCGGGTGAGGCAGATTGTCTTAATGGGCTCGAGACAGGTGTCTTTAGCGATCAGCCACTCCCTATCCTTAGCAGGGGAAAGGAGGGAGTCAACGAGCTCATCACCCAGCAAAAGGAAGATGGTAGTTTGGTTGAGATGAGGAGGAAGGCAGAGAAGAGGGAGGATGGATATTTGTGGGAAGATGGAGTTTTAGTACATGTCAAACTGATAGACCCTGGGAGGGAATGGACTCGAGTTGTTGTCCCTTATTCTAGGCGTCGGGAGGTTTTAGACGTAGGGCACAGAGGCTTAGCCAAGGGACATTTCTCCCACAACAAGTTGGTGGCGAGTCTTGCCCAACACTTTACTTGGCCAGGGTTGAGGAAAGATGTAAAGGCTTACTGTAGTGCATGCCCGGAATGCCAGAGGGCAGGCAGGCGACTCAAACCCAAAGCCCCTCTAACTGTAACTCCCATCATCTCTGTTCAATATCAACGCTTAGCATGTGATTTAGTAGGTCCCTTGAACAGAACCAAGAGCGGGTTCAAGTACATACTAACTGTAATGTGCTTGAGCACAAGATATCCCACAGAAGAAAGTTGATGCCATAACAGTTGCAGAGGGCATAATGGAGGTAGTAGTGCACACAGGCATTCCCATGGAATTACTCTCCGACCAAGGCTCTGTATTTATTGGGAAGGTTAATAGTGAATTGTGTCGTCTACTAAATATTGAAAAACTGAAAACTACAGCCTACCACCCCCAAACAAATGGTGTGCTCGAAAGGTGGCACTCGTGCTTGAAGGGGATGCTTAGGAAAGTAGAGGGAGGTAAAGAGGAATGGGATAGACTGTTAAAATATTTCCCCATGCTGCAACCGGATTCTCTCCCTATGAGTTAGTTCATGGAGGTAATCTCAGAGGACCCTTAGAGGCTATGAAGTCTGGGTGGGTCAAAGGTGACCTTAACTTTATCAGTGCTGTAGAATGGGTGAACGAACTTAGGGAAACCCTTACCATTCTACACCAAGTCGCATATAAAAATGAAGAAGCTTACAAAGAAAAATCAAAGGCTGCATATGATTTGGGTACCAAACCGAGGTGTTTTGAACCAGGTGATGTGGTCCTCTGCCATACTCCAGGGTTAACTGGGAAGCTACATACCATTTGGGAAGGGCCCTACGAGGTTTTGGCAGAGCTATCGGATTGCAATTACAAGATTGCTGTCCCTGAAAAGAGATGCCATTACTCCGTAGTTCATGTCAATCATCTCAAGGAATGGCGAACTCCAATTGCTAACCTCTTTCGGGTAGTGGTAGCGGATGAAAGCGAAGGGACTACTGAACCTGTAGGAAAGGTCAAGATGGGAGTTCCAATCCTGTCTGACATTCAGCCGACACAATTGCAAGCCATCATAGATCAATTCCCAGATGTAATAAGCATAGAACTGGGAAGGACCAAGCATGATGTACATGAAATGGATACTGGGGAATCAAAGCCAATTAGATTGGTTCCTTATAGGATAGTGCCTGGCTGGAGAGCAGAGCTGAAGGAAGAAATTCAGTCGCTAGTTAGGCACGGCATCCTGGTACCATAAAAAAGCCCATGGTCTCTCCCAATGGTACCGGTACGTAAGAAGTAGACCAATACCATTAGACTCTGTATAGATTACAGGTGTTTGAATAAGGCGACGAAGGCCGATCCATACCAAATGCCTGTGGTGCAAGAGCTTCTCAACAATGTTGCCGGAACAACATGGCTGACCAAACTTGATATGAACAAAGGCTTCTATCAGGTATCTTTAGACAAAGATAGCCAGGACAAAACTGCTTTTTGCTCACCATTGGGCAAGTTCTCATTTACGCACATGCCTTTTGGATTAATGAATGCACCCGCAACTTTTCAACGTTGCATGCATGTGGCTTTGAGCCAACAAGCTGAGCATAGCGCTATATATATGGACGATGTCTTGATCTATTCTTTTTCTTGGGAGGAACATCTTGTACACATGACAGGTGTGTTAGATGTCCTTAGGGAAACAGGCTTGACAGCCAAGCCCAGCAAGTGCGTGTGGTGCTAGAATACTTGGGTCACGAAATTGGTGACGGGTTGGTCAGTGTCCCAGAGGCAAGGATAAAGGCTTTACGAGACTTTCACAAGCACAACCACACCTATATTCATTGTTCCATAGCAGAGGTAAATTATTTATCATGCCTCACCCTGATAAAGGCCAAACTATATTATATTAAGCAAAATAACACTTATGTTAGAAAGAGCAAGGGATATTCTGTGAATATAGGACATTTGTGTTTTATCGTTTTAATGAATTTGTTATCCACAAATGATCTGCAGAGTTTGGTGGCTACATCAATATCAAATGTCTATAAGGAGTTAACTTCAGTTTAGAACAATTAACTTAATAAAATCTTGGTAATTAGCTAGCTATAGTTACCACAGTTATTTCAGTGATACTCACCGAAATCTACAATTGTTTGAGATTATGGTCATTTTCAAAACAAGTAATAAAAATAACACTCTTCTCAATCAACAATTGAATTTTCTCACACAATATTTCAGATAGGTGGTCTAACCTACATCTAGCTGAAATGTCAATATTATAGAGAATTCACGTTGATTATTAATTGTATCTACATTATGTCAACTGAGATTTTTTTTGTTGGTAGAATACTTTTATTTTCAAACTCAGTCTATAGTCCAATAAGATTAAATCCAATGTAGCTATATAGCATAGAATGGGAAATCTTAGCTACTTGTAAAATTCCAGTGAATTGGATGAAACTTGCTATATCCTCTTTCACATTTATTGTAAACTTATGACAACCTGGAATAGTGATGGCTTGATATAGCAAATTATGTAAGTTGAAGGACAGACACCAAGAGCTGATTCAGCCAGATAGAAAATTATGTAAGTTGAAAGACAGACACCAAGAGCTGATTCAGCCAGAAGCTGTCACAAGTCTCCAGAGGGTCTAACTACAATCTATGGTTACCTCTGCATAAAGTTAGCTACGGCCAAACTAAACTCTGGAGGAAGAAGCAAGTGGACAAAACTAATGGAGACGCCCCTAGTCTCTGACCAGTAGAGGTCTCTCTTCCCCAGTTCGCTACTTTGTCAAAAAGTTTTACCGGGGAAGGTGAAGGTTCACAGAATCCTAAAGGAGTCAATTAATCCTAGTACTGAATACTAGGATTAGGTGACTGGGTGTCACCAAATACTGGGGATCTGAGCATGGGGCAAGTTCAAGGCTGCAGAGAAGCCTGACACTGCTAGTGTCTGGTATTGCAAGTTCTGTGGTGGACATCATATGATGAAGAAGGAGTCCTGTCCACCCTGGGGCAAGAAGTGTTCCACATGCTCAAAAGAGAACAACTTTGCAAGTAAATTTCTGTCTGGTGGTAAACACAAGAAGAAGCCTATCCATGCTCCTATGGGGTGCCACACTGACATAGACATCGTGTATAATGTGATTAAAATCTCTGCCATCCATGATTCTCAGCTGGTCATATTGATGGTATAGAATACCAGTAATCATGTGAGGTTCGAGCTGATAGAGAAGCACAGTGTAACATGATGCCACTCCATATGTACGTCATGGCCATAAACCATAGAAGAATCCACTGTGTAAGCTCTGGTATGGGTTCCAGCATATCCTTCTGTCCCAGATCCTCCAGAGCATCATTGACCATTAGTGGGACTTGCACACATCACAGAGCATGTTGTACAGGCATGACAGCAAGATCCAATCTGATGTGATGCACTCACGATCCAACTTGCCAGCAAGACTTATGAACACAAAAGGGTACTTCTTGATGATATGTGCATTAGTGAGCGCAATTGTATTTCTCCTCATCACACACATAGTGGCAGCAGTAGTGTCTGGCTTCTGTTGTAGAGGATACACACAAGCCCCATTCCTAGGCATGAAGCAGTGGATGAATCTTAGGAGTGTCATGATGTGGAAGTTCAGTGTACATCTGACATCACTTCAAGACACCAGAATTAGTACATGTCCTACTATAGGGTTTTTTACACCACCATAAGAGATGATGGAAGAGCTACTTTGGTCTGACCACAACACACACCACATCTTGTTTGTCAAGAACTTTGATGAGCGTTACATCATTCTCAAAGCTGTAACATCATCCATTTGTTTGAGTCTGTGGACTGTGGATCACAGAGTTCTCCTGCCTGTAATGCCGGAGCATTTATATCAGATTCGATGTGCGACTGCAGAGGATCTAACCTAGTGATAACCATATATGTGATATGGTTCCAGAGAGCAGGCCTTAAGATAAGTTGGAAATTCCAGTCTAGCTAATACCAAATCTGGTTCTATCATGACAATCTGACTTTGCAGTATCAGCTGCTTTTCAAATGTCACCAACTGGTGATAGCTGCATACCTGACACCGATCTGATGACCATGGCACATGGTTGTCATGTGGGCATAGGGTGTCTGCAAAAAGCTCGTGAATGCCTGTTCTGGCCCCGCATGGCTGCTGACATGAGGTCTTTCATGTCAATGTGTGAAATATGTCAGTTACATGGCACTACTCAGCAGAAGGAACCTCTTTAGCAGCATGAGATCAATGCAACGTTGGGAATGACCTGTGTGAACTGAATGGACAGGAGCTATTAGTGGTCACTGACTACTACAGTAACTTCATAGAAGTAGACAAACTGAATGCTGTGACATCATGTGGTGTTATCCATGTGTTGTCTTCTGGCATGGAATTCCTGATGTGCTGGTGTTGGATAAGGGCCCACAGTTCTCCTCGGCTGGGCTCAAGTCCTTCTGCACAGCATGGCCATTCATATATGTAACCACATCTCTAAAATATCCACAGTCCAATGGAAGAGTGGACAATGCTATCATTACTGTGAAAATGCCAAGGGGTCTGGAAGTATGGGTTCCTTGCTGTGTTTGAGTGGAGGAATATTCCCTGCACAGTAACTAATGGGTCAGAGGTTAAAACCTCAGATCCCTACCGCTTCATGTATGCTTCATTCTAGTGTGACACTATGTGGAAGTGTCTGTTATGCAAGTACTCAATGACAAGCAGAAGAATTTCTATGATGGGTCTACTCAGCTTCTTTCAGATCTGTATTTAAGTGATGCCGTCTGAAGCTCCACGTGGACCCATGGAACATGTAAGCACAGGTTGCACCACATTCCTATAATAATCACAATTGGCAATACCGCAACGGCTGTCACATTCATTGTGACAACACTCTTCAGCCCTACGAGTACATAGAGCACACTGTGCCTGAGCTTATATCTGCACATCCTACTCCACACATAACACTTGTCAAATCTATCCCCTCCACCTCTCCCATGTGCAAACGGCAGACATCAGATTTACAGCCATCACTACCACCTGCACCAGAACCCCATTGCTATGAGCAACTCCTCTCAAGATGCAAGACTATGTTATGGACTTTTCTATTAGCTCAGATATAATTGATTATTATGATGAGTTTGGACATGTTAGCTTACATATGTGATTTTTGTTGTTGTAAAGAGGGAAGATGCGTCAAATAGAATTACCCTACACCCAATAATGTATCTTATGACCTTAGTCTATAAAGTTGTCATTGTTTCCTTAACAATTGGTTATACTGCTCCCAATTGATAGGTAATTTAAATTTGGTGGAGCAGTCAGTACCATCTTCTCAAATTTTATCAACTAACACCAAAGCAATCTACAATCCAAGCATGCCTGACATGTGCACTAGACCATGCATGATAGTAAGAGCACTAACTCAAATATATAGCCAAGTTTTGCTGTGCTAATTTGAGATGATGGTGGTTATAATTCCAAATTTATGTTGTCTGGGTTTGGTGGAGTTGGTAAATTTATAGATAAACCAAATAAATCTAGAAAAGTATGTTGTGTTGGCAATCAAAAATTGTAGCTAGTGAATGGCAAAAACATGTCCTATAGATTTCCTACATCAGCATTATGGCAAGTTTATCCAGTTATATTAAAAAAATCCCTTTCTTGTACCCAACTCTCATAACAGACAACTCTCATAACAGACTCATCTAGAGTCATATATATAAAATATAAAAAGATTGGCTAAAATTATTTTTCATGGAAACACCAATTCTCCTCTTCTACCAGTGCAGGATGCAGTCATCATCATTTCTAGTATAATAAACATTTCACACTAAGTGACTACGTCAGGACTGAGTGAACAGAGTCCTGCATATTAATTTTGGGAAGGTTCCCTGTGAAATGAAAATATATTCACTTTACCACAACTAACTTTACCACAACTATAAATATCTTCCCTATAATATATATGTATGTTTCAGATAACTATTTTATCAGATTATATCAGTTAAAGTGCACATATTGGGGCTCTTGACAAGTTGTCTGCTGTGTAGAGTAGTTGGCCTGGTACAGTCTTCATGGAGAACACTTATCTGCAAGCCTTCATCAACCTTTCGTCTGCAGAAACATCTAAACGCAGAGAGGAAGATGAGTACACCAGTACAGGCAATGAGGGATCTAAAATGAAGGATCCTATGATAGTGATTCCTTATGCAGCATGGATGAGTGAAGTGATTTAATCAAACCTTGAGATGCAAACAGAACCTTACTACTCTTGGTTTTACCCTATTAAGTTTTTTTACGTTACCAACAGAAGTACCCTTATAAGTATACTATGCCTAACATCCATTACTAGCCTAACAAGATTTAAGTTCTCATTCAAGCCAAAATTGCATTTCCAGAATTTGGTTAGAGAACTTCTCACATGCCCAGGTGCTCGCTAGCACCTCTTTCTCTATAATTATGTGTGTATCTGCGCTCAGTCTCCATCAGCGATCTGAAGGCAAATACCACCAGTTTCCAATTATCTGCACTTTTTATGAGTAGTACTGCACGATGTCTGTAGGATGAAGAACCAGCAAATATCTTTGTTTCCGCTTTGCAGCTGTAAAGTGAGAGTATTGTTGGTTTCACCAATTCGTCTTGACTCAAGTGGATTCCTGCTGTAGATCTCCCCATATAACCATGCAACTTTCTTCTGAACAACCAGACTCTTAGCTGTTATATTTGGTTGATTAGTTTCTACTCTCACTAAGTGATTCAGGATGGCTGTCAGGTTTCTGCCAGCTCCAAACCCTCTGTAAATCTATGAATCTGCTCTCTCTGAGGCTGGAGGAATGAAGGTTGTTCATGGGACGAGCGGCCTGGCTACAGAGTTGAACAAAAAGGACGAGAATATACAGATAGCTACACTTCAGTTATTGGCACTATGTATGTCATGTCCTTGCCAGTTTAGTGGCATGATGATGCTAGCAAACAGAAGATACAGCCTGCACTGGAAGATCTCAAAAATATTGTTGCCCAAGAAGTTTGATGGCTATTAGTTCAATATGAGGGATCAGGAAATTATTGAGAGCTTCGAGCATTATATGACAGCTATAAGTCAGGTGCCTATCAATATGATTTCATAGAATCATGCCTGAAGAGCTGCTCAAGGAGAAGATAGTGTTTGGTATCTCTAATCCCAAAATGAGGGAATGGCTTCTTCATGGATGTTGAACAGAACATTTCAACTTTGTTATTGCTGAGATGAACCAAGCACATCTTAAAGTGCTGGGTGATCAAGCTGAGTGTCACATCAGTGCAGTGAGGAAGCAAGCACATGGCAAGTTCAAGGCTGCAGAGAAGCCTGATACAGTTGGTATTAGGGACTGCAAGTTCTCCGATGAACATCACATGATGTAGAAGGAGTCATGTTCCGCCTGGGGCATAAAGTGTTCCAAATGGCCCAGGAATATCACTTGCACGTAAATGGTATTCTGGTGGGATACACAAGAAGAAGTCTATCCATGCTGCTGTAGTGTGCCACAATCTTGTTTAATCTTACTGAAATCTCTGTCATTGATGACCCACAGCTGGTAATGTTGACAGTATGGAGTAACTATGTGAGGTTCTAGCTGCAGCATGTCCGCAACATGTGCAAGTACTGGAGGATTTGGTGCATCTGGGCATGCTGGTGCCTGTCACAGCCTATACCATCGATATTATCTATGGTTACCCAAGATGAACGAAAAGCTCTGTATCTGCTTGAACCCTAACGACCTAAACAAGGCTGTACAGAATGAGTGCTACTCTCCATCTATGATTGAGGACATTTGCATGGTGCAAAAATCTTCATGAGTATGGGTATGCATAGTGGCTTCTGGCACATAGTGCTGGACAAGACATCATTCTTACTGATGACCTTCCACACACCATTTGGATGATAGCAATGAAAAGCAAATGACTATTGGTTTGGTACCAACAGTGCACAAAAGATCCTCCAGCAGAAGATACACGAGTTGATTGAAAGTCTGTAGGTGACTGAGGTCATTGTTCTGTGTGGTTAGTTATGGTGAAAGTTTGCTGAGCAATCGCTGACTGCGATAGTTACCTCATTTCACTCGTCAAGTGCTGTGCTGAGCATCACGACACTATCAATGCTGAGAAGTTTTATCTCAAGATGTCAAATGCTCCTTTCATCAGATATATTGCTACGAATAAGAGAGTAAAGGTTTCACCCTGACAAGGTCTGTGCCATCATTCATGCACAGCTGTATAAAGGCTGCTGGGAATGATTCCTGGCCAGGTTTGTAACTCATCTGTCGAACGTGACACTCCCTGTCAGACAGTCAGTTCTCAAGGACACCGAGTGTGCATGGGACCATTCTCAGAGGAAGGTATTCGCAGAACTGAAGAAAGCTGTTAGTAGTGCACTATTTCTCAAGTACTATGACTTGAACAAGGAAGTCACCATGCAGTGTGATGTATCCTAGTCTGGACTTGGTGCAGCTATAATATCGGATGGTCGACCAATGCCTTATGCATCACATGACCTTACTTCAGCAGAGATTTAATATGCTATGATCAAGAAGGAGCTGCTACCAAAGTGTTTACCTGTGAGCATTTTGACATGTATGTGTAAGACAAGGACATAGTCACTGTGCAGAGTGATCAAAAGCCTCTAGTGAGCATCTTCCAATAGGCTTTGCTTTAAGTTCCTAACAGACTACAACATATGCTGCTATGTCTCCAGCACTACCCTGTATGTCAGATATAGCAAAGACATGGAAACGCAGCTGGCTGACACATGAGTCATGCATATCTTCCTATATATGAACAGCTATGACATTATCCATTCATTCGAAAGTATGGAATACACTGTCCACTTGTCTTTAATGCCAAAGCACTTACATCATGCAACTGCAGCGTATCTTACCCGGTGTTGGCTATATATCATGGTTCTAGATGCCTTTAGATAAGAAGGACATGCCAGTCGCACTGATAGTAATAAATAAATAAATAAATTTATAAATAATAAATAAATTAATTAAATAATAAATAAATAATTACAAAATGAATGAAGTAACGAACAAACAAATAAATATATAAAGACATGCTTCGTTATTAAAACATCAACAAAGAATGATAAATAACTGAATACAGAATAATTATGGTGGTCGCGGTTTCAAGTTTGGGCTCTTGAGAGTGGCTCTCCAGCAGCCTGACAAGACCATTCCACAGTCTCGAACGTACAACTCACACTTTGGTGCTAGGATGATGAATGCCTCCTTTACTAGCAATTCCTTCTTGTCTTCTGGCCTGGTCCAAGATGGTGGCTTCCTCCCACAAAATAGGATGTCCATTATCACATCACGTCAGACTTCTCTTAAGCATACTTTCTACAGACATCGTGATGTTCTTTCACTCTGGTCTCCAGTCTTCTTATGGTCTCCCCTATGTAGTAATTTTTACAGCTGCAAGGGATGTGGTACACGACATATGAATGCAGATTAGCTGGTAAAACATCCTTTACTCCATTCAGTTGTGTCCTCAGAATTCTTCCCGATCTGAAAAAAGTAAACTTCCTGCAGACCCTCCTGATGTCTTCACTCATCCCTGCTGCATAAGGAATCACTACCATAGGGTCCTTCTTTTTAGATGAACCATCGTCTGTATCAGTGTACTTATCTTCCTTTCTGCATTTAGATGAAACAAAAGGTTGATGAAGGCTTGCGATAACCATTCTCTAAAAGACTCTATTCAAATTATGTTCTTCCTTCCAAACATCCTCCTTCTCAGTCACTACTCTCCTTGCTCTATCATGCAAGCTCTTCATCACTCCTCTTCTGACAAGGATAGGATGATGCTATCTATAATCAAGGTACCAGTTGATGTACTGTTTTTTTTGTAACCTGTTGCAGTTAGCCTTCTGTCTTCCTTTCTGTGTAGGTGGCAATCCAGAAAGGGCAATGATCTGTCCACTTCAAGCTCCATAGTAAACTTTATGTCAACTATTGTCTCAAGCTTCTGAGGAAGCTAAATGATCCATTCATGGAACAACAACGTGCAGCTGCCCGAACACTTATATAGCTCAGCTAGACATGATATTGCATGTATACCAGCATGCTTATGACATTATTATCACTTACCAATCTTCATATTCAAAGAAGAAGTAAGTATAAGTGACTGTTCAGTTGGTGATTTACAAACAATCTAGATAGCTCACACTGATGGAGGAGATAATCCTTACTAACATTACAATCTTCATATGCAATACACCTATCCCCATAACTGATGAGCATATTAGTCATGCAGAGAGCATTGGGAAATTTAAAGTTTTCTGTGGTAGGTATATAAGTAGTTACGAACGGTCATATAGTGTATGTAAATTGTAAGTATTGCATGTTGGACATACAGTTGATTAAACATCCAGTGAAGTTCTCATGTGAAAAGTACGGAAGGTTGACATGGCATGGTATTGCCTTAAGATATCATTTTCAGCAAAAATAATAATACGTGAATGAAAATTCGTCCAGTTCCCCATCAGATATTTCATGCTGGGCGCGTAGATAAAGCTTGGCCATGCATGAGCTTGAGAGGTGCAAACACATTCTACTGGCAAGGGCTATAGTCATCAGATTTATATTCAACTAAATGTACGGCCCAGTGAAACTAGGGAAAAGAACAGAGCATAGATAGATAAATTTTCAGTTTATCTCCTGCAATGCATTCAAAGTACATATAAAGTGGTTTTGGAGCTAACCGTGGTCAAAACCATTTTTTTTAAGTTGCTGCCAATGTGAGTTTTAGCTAAGATAGAGTAATAGTTGGCCTGCAAACTTATCAAGCTCTAGCCACAGCTATATATGTAGACACATCCTTACAGTCATTCAGATTAGCGATCTTCTCATAGACAAAAATACACCTTACCTCAACCCATTCACATTTACCCCAGCACACAGGCTCATATATATATACATACTGGCTGCTGGGAAGCTACTCTGAAGAGCCTGTACTTGAAGCCACATCCACCATAATTACATGTTTTGGTGTTTTTTTATTATCACTATCGTTATAATTTCACTATCATTATAATTATTATAATTTTTTTATTATTAGTTTATTTTTTTATATTTTTTTAAATTTTATTATTATTATTATTGTTGTTATTGTTATTGTTGTTATTATTATTATTATTATTATTATTATTATTATTATTATTATTATTATTATTATTATTATTATTATTATTATTATTATTATTATTATTATTATTATTATTATTATTATTATTATTATTATTATTATTATTATTATTATTATTATTATTATTATTATTATTATTATTATTATTATTATTATTATTATTTAAATTTATTTTTATTTTTTTAATTAAAATTTTTATTTTTATTTTTTTAATTAATTTATTTATTTATATTTATTTATTTTTATTTTTATATCCAGTGCATGTGCTAGGTGTGTGTACTAGCATGTAGTGGATAGCTAGCTACCAGTATATAGCAGGCTCACACGAGCCTTAGTGTCTCATTATTCCTGATGAAGGCTAGAGCATCTCGTCGAAACATTTAGTTAATATAATTTGAAGTTGATTATTGAGGTAATTTTTATTCATAGATCTAGCTGTACTGGCAGAGAATGCAGGTATAGTTGTGTGTGAAGTGGACAGAGCGTAGGGACTTAAGACAAAATAATGGAGTTCTATGCCATAAAGACTTGTGAGGTTTATTGTTTGTCTGTAATGTTTGACACACTATTTATTGTGACACAAGTTAAATTGAAGCACACATGGATCTCTGCATGAATACATTTTAAGGTATACATATATCAATTGATATCAACTTGATTTGTTGTAATAGACTAAACTTCTCTAACTGTTTAGCTCCATTGAAGTGAGCAAATAAATGCTATGCAGCACTACGTCACTACATGTCTACACCAAAACTTAGACCAACTAAATCCATCCTGGATGCCTCCTTACTCAAAAGCAAAAGCATTCCTGGCAGGCATATGTGCTTGTGCTGCTCTCCACAGAATAACTTCTACAAACTGTAGCAAAAGGCAGGAAGAGACCATTCATGAAGACAGACAATTGCCAGCCAAGAAAATGTTTTGCTCACATGCCCTGTCCAACTGGATGTAAAACTTTATTAGTCATTTATTGAGAATGTGCATACGGAGAATGGGCACCGAATACAAATCCTTTGATTTTCCCCGACATTGTCTGAGTTTGTGCCATTTGGCACGTGTGGCATTTAAGGAAGTAAAGCTGGTAGAGTAATTTATCAATTGACCTGTGATAAGCAAAGCAAACAAGACTCTAATGTAGACCACAACTAGTTAGATGACCCTCTAACTTTTTAATGGTAAACGGTCATCCAACTAGCGGTGGAAAGTCCTTTTTAATGGCAATAGATTTTCCAAAAAAAACTTTTCTTGTTTATTTTATTGTTATAATTGTCTTCTCAATAATCAACTTGAATTTATTCTCTCAATGCTTCAACTAGATGCTCTAGCCTTCATCAGAAATCATGTGAGCTTGTTATACACTAGTATAATTATAGCTACCTATCCAACATGTGATACAAACCATAACCCACACCTGGCACATGCGTTCAGTACGTGAAACGGATCTGGCAAAAATAATAAAAACAAATATAAATTATAAAAGTAGCAAATTATATAGCATTCAAACATTCAAATGATAAATTTAATATTAAATTAAAAATTATAAAATAAAATTTTATAACTCTTTGAACATTCGTGTGAATGGTATTCTGCTCTATCTGCTTGAGGAGCTTTTCGGTGAGCCTAGTTCGAGCACATGGGCATTTCAGTCGCCACTGTCCTGGCTCCAGTCAACTGCCAAGAGCTCTGGGAGATACTCCTGTGTCATTGCAAGCTAGTTCCAGTCCAACATCATGTGGGAATGAGTCGGTTATAGATGCTGTAGTTGCTCCTCCTTTCTCAAAGCTGCACTCTAATGTACTGAAGAGAGTCCTTAGAGCCTCGAGAGAGAGAGCTGGCAGCCAGGAAGCTAGCATCCATCGTGTTAAGTGTGGTTGTGAGGAATGACCATTCCATGTGGTGTCGCCTCCTCAATTTTGCGTCTCGCTATTTTAGGCTGCCACCGAGAGGAGGGAAGAGGTGGAATTTAGCGTCAGCCATAAACCACCTTGTAAGGGAAGAAGCTGATGCTGATGCTACATCAGGGAAGCCTAGCCGTTGCTCCAGGAGACATAAGTCTAGGGATCCCCTAGAGCTCTTGTCTTCAAAGGTGATATCCAAGCTGGAATAGGGCGATGTCAAGGGCACTGTCAGGCTGCATGTGCTGAGAATGTTTTAGCTGATCACTCACTTGACACTCTGGAAGTCTTGAAGCAAAAGCACCCTGTGGCTCGCTCGGATTCTTCCATGATATCCCCGGACCGTTCCTCATTCTCTTTTTCAGTCACCAAGGCTATCATCACACAAGCCATACATTCCTTCTGAAATGGATCTGCAGGTGGACAGGATAGCCTCAGAACACAACATCTCAAAGACCTCACGGGTCTGTCTGCTGGTAAAGGTAATCATTCAAAACTGAGGGTGCTCACTTCTTTGGTATCTCTGATCCTAAGAGGCGATACACCTGAATCCATCCGTCCTCATTTCTTTAGTGCCCCAATGGTAGATCTGCGTAAGAAGGATGGTGGGGTTCGCCCTATCGCTGTGGGCTGTACCCTGCGCAGACTTGCTGCTAAGTGTGCTTGCATTCATGCCATCCAAAAAGTTTCTGATTTCTTGGCCTATCAGCAGTTAGGTTTTGGAGTGACATGGAGGTTTGAAGCGGCAGTGCATGCTGCTTGCATCTACCTCCAGAACCTCAAGGAAGACCAAGTGATCATGATAGACCAAGTGATCATGATAGTGGCCTATATAGGACAGACCAAACTTCCCATCCCTATTCTTGGTATGTACATGTATACCACTTTTGGTGTTTTTTTTAATGGTATGGTCAGTTCAACCATTGAAATACTATACTAGACCTTAAAATGCCCGTCCCGAAAAAGTTCCTTCTTTGGGTCAAGGACGGTTCTCCCTTCTTCATATTTGGAGTAATCAGACAAAATTATATAGATTCTGTTTCCTCTCAATGAGAGCTACAAGATTACATTCTCTGTTTTTAATTTTAAGCAAGTATGATGTCAACTGGTACAAAAAAAACAATGAAAATGCTACCAAGAAATTGCAATAGTTTTTAAAATCCATGATCACACTATTTTTTTAAAAACTCAATGTTATATTGTGTTTCATACTTTGTAATTTCCCCTGTGGTAAGTTGTGAAATCCCAAAGTAAACTAGTCTCCAAATATGACTGTCCTCGTGAAATCTTAAATGTTCACTAAGTCCGGATCAGTTGTAGCTGGGTAGTTGGCACAGCACCAGAAGGTAGGTCTGTGTATAGCTACACATCATACAAGATTTCAAATAAAAATTCTGAAGCAGAGAGAAGTTGTGGTGTGTTTTTTGGGGTTTTTTTGGGGTAGTGGACCCCCTTAACCACACCTCTTTTCTGCAATTGAGAAACAGATCAGACACTGCAATGCACTGGTACATTTGGAGTGTTCTGGGACTCAAGTCCTTATGATTGTGTGCAAGTTATGTATGGCAGAAAACAGAGACAAGAACATATGATGCATAACATAGATTCTTGAAGTAATTTCAAAGTTTTTCACACGTTCTATTTTCTTATGTGCTGTCTGTTTACCACCTTAGCGAACACACTAGGAGACCTATTATTGGCTGAAATGACCAGCTAAGAATTTGCAATGCTTATCTGAATTATGAGCTTTGGTTTTGGGGAGGATTCCATCAGCCATTTTGAAAACACAGGGAGTGACTCTGCACTCGCCGATAAAACTGTGAAATCCACAAGGTCCTTTTCCATCTCTGGCATTTTAGTACCAGAAGATTCGAAATTTTCCAACACCTGTGTATGACTAATCAAAAGATGTCATGGTAAGGGATTATCATAGGTAAGGCTCTTAGGCTTAGATCTAACTAGCTCACATGCTGTATTATTTCAGAACAAGTTGACTGTTCGGTCAATTTAATGTTCTTCTCTGCTACACAAGTCATTGAGAAGACAGCAGCTGATGCTCTAGCAAGGGGCTGACCCTAATAGCAAAAAGAATATCAACAAGGTATGGTATGTTCTGACTTGTGCAGTGTACAACAAGAAGATACCACAATGGCTTTATCAACGATCAACTTAAACTTTTGCTACTCAAAGTTTCAGCTACATGCTCTCATTATCATTACTGGTGAAGACTTCAGCATCTAGCCGAGATGTTGAACAACAAAGTATTAATTGATCATTGAGAAAGTCGATGTATTATAATACATGTATGCCAGCTGAGAGTTTGTTGAGAGAATAGTAGCGCAAGGTATGGTATGTCAACTGCCAGCAAACTGAGTGCTCAGCTACTATGCCATAGAGAAACTACAACAAAAATGTTTGTTTTTAAAAGCAAACAACTTTATATATTGGATCAACTGTCAACACATAAAAAGGAACAAGACTACACCTGCGTAGACATAACCAGTTAGATGATCCTTTACCTTTTAAAATCATGTATACCGACATCTTTCTAGTGATTTGTGAAGATGAATTAAAAATATGAAAGTCATGTATATAGGTGATTGTGGTTTATGTCGTGGGTATAGTCTTGTTTGCTTTCTTTGTTGACAGGTCAACCAAATGAAAACATTTTGTTCCTGTTTATATACATGTGTGTACAACAGAGGTCGAAACAACTTCTCTGCAAAAGCTTACTGACACACACACTAGTCCATGAGCAGTATGACAGAACTCAGTATATGTAGGATAAATCACTCGTGCTACAACATAATTATCACTGGATGGGCAAGTCACTTGATCAAATTATCATATCTGGAGCGATGTACATTAGTATGAAGGAAAAAAATTACAGGATAAAATTGCCGAGAAATTTAGTTTGTTTGGACCACCAATGCGTGAAGTCAGCATTTCCTTCTCCATCAAAATAGAAAATGTTACTATTAAAAAGTATGTTCAGCACAAACAGAATGATTTTCCTGCTCAAGTCCCATTCATGAAAGTATTTATAACCGTAAAAACGCTTTTTAAATACATTTGACTATAATTCACATCTATAATTTGCAATCGCTGTTACCTTCAGCTGCTCATGTTGGAAGCAGCACGGTAAAGTACCTGTCTATAAGTATTGGCATGCCATAAAAGTAGGTTGTTAAGCCAGTATCTACACTTAGCACATGTTTTTGTTTTTGTTACAAGCCTACTTTCCTGTTTCAAGGTTTCAAGGTATCAGCGGTTGGATGATCTCCAACTCTAACGTCCAGAGTGTGCTCTGGCCAGAACTCCTGAAGGTTGGGAGGCCATTTCTCGATACTAACATGCACAGCAGCAAAAAGGGCACGTACATGTACAAGCAATGACCAATGTTGATATGCCACAATCATAGGCATGTTCGTCGTTAAGCAAATAATTAAGCGCACGCTTCAGCTGCTCAATAAGCACTTATTTTGTTGTTGACATCTGCTATACAGTGTGTACCTAGCTTAACAACCAGCTCTTATATATATACATGTATATTTTCTTTCTCAATAATTGACCTAAATTTACTCATTTGACATTTCGGCTCGAGCAAAACATTATGTGAGTATGTTTCTACCAAGTTTAGCCAAGCTACTGTATACCAATTAGGGCTAATGAATTAGAGGATCTCTAGACCTTGCCTCTCCTCTATGATGTAATCACTAGGTACAGCTCCTGGTCAGCCTTCAAACTCAAGTGCTGTCATTAAATGTGTTCTCTATAATAATATATTTGTCAAATGATCTAATATACACTACATACATTATCTATTTTTCTCAAGCTTTATGGATGTACACTCCAGCAAAGAATTCAGCATCTTACAGTAATAACATGTTAGACTATACGCATACAGGGCACCTATGATATACAATGACCACACCCACTTTTATTATCATAAGTTCGTGTGTTCACCTGTATGAAGTACACATGCAAACATGTTACTCTATCTCCTTGTTAAATAATATTAGTGAGTGGAGTTAAGGGAGGATACAGCCATTTTTATGGGGGTTTTTTCTATAAAAAAACCATAAATTGTTTCGTCCATTTTCAATGATTTTGGTCAAATGTGCCTCTTCTGTGTGCTCTGGAATGATATTTTCATAGTGGTGTTTCAATCAACCATGGCACTGAGATTACTTAGAAATTTCTTTACACCTTAAGTATGGGTCATCAACACTTGCCATTTATGTGCTAGAAGTGAAAGTCTCCTACTAGTCTATTTTCAATACTAGCATGTGAAGTGAGCATAGAGACTAGACTCTACCTCATAAGAAAAGGGATGATTTGAAAAACTGATTATTCATACGATAGAGAGCTTTCAGATGAAATAAAATTAATTTACTAATGATAATAAATTGACTGAGTTGGAAACATCAATGCACTTCTATGGGAAGCCATGTTATTCATGCTTCTTCTCATCATTTATCAATCAGTTCACAATGAAAGGGCAGCATAAAAAGTATCATGACTCAAGAATAGTTGACAATAATGAGCTAAAACAATGAAATAATTTTTGTGGGCGTAAAAAAAACACCCAAAATGGTCTGTTTCTCCCTTAACTACTAAAACTCTCACAATATGAATAATTACACTGCAATGAACAATAAATAATTAAGAAATGGTTAGTGTACACATGAGTCTGTGTAGTACTGACCACTTTATAAATTCTCCTGAGCTGTCAATATCTGAGCCAACCATGAGGTCGCTATTGATAATTTCAAGTAATAAAAATCCACACCTTACATCGAAACCTAGCAATCATCACTGCTTCCCCTCCCAGCTACAGCTACCAGCAGCTGATTGTGAGGTTAATAAACAATAAGACAAGGCCAAAAAGTGTTTCAGCCAAAACACTGCAACTATGTTGTAGCTTAGCAAGCAGCAATACTGGCCATGGATACAGTTCTTCAGGTACAGCAACAATGTTTAAATTGGCAATATGACTAACAAACAATTTCAGAGTTATAAATTCAGTAATTATGATAAACAGTCTTCTACTTGTACATTTATCAGGGGCGTAGGAAGATGTTTTACATTGGGGGGGCACCATATTTTCCTGTATATATTACTCGATGAATATTATTAATGTTTTCCCAAATAGTTACATCTACGTTGGTTAACGCATACAAATTCTTCAGCTATAAAGGATAGGTCCAATTCATCAGTTTTGTCCTGGTGAACATACAACATGAATAGATTGTTCAACCTAGATTGACTCATGGTGCTTCGTAGATAAGTTTTGAGCCTACGTAATGAGGAAAAGGATCGCTCAGCCGTTGCAGTTGTTACTGGAAACGTGACGTATATTTTCAGAACGATGTCAACTTCGCTAAGCATTCTCTTATATATGCTACTCTGATTCATGCCTGCAGCAATTGACCTTACACTTGTTACCGACAACATTGGAGTATGTTAAAATGCACTCTTTACCATGCCAGCTACCATTGGCAACTGGGAAATGAATCGATCTCTGCAAATGTCTTTTTTGAGATACTGCAATAGAAACTCGTCTGGCTGTAAAGTCTTTCCATTAGCTACATCAAGCAATAGAGACTCTAGCTTCTGAATCATTTGAAAATCAGCTTGATCAAATCTTCTCTCCACTTCCTCTTTTACAAGCTCTAATGCATAAAAATATATATGTCTGTACTTCTCCTTGGGTTCATGATAGAGATATGGCTCTTCACCATCATCTAGCCGTTTTGGCCTTTTTCGATACCTTGGCAGAGAGGGCTCATCTGTGAGTCCAGAAGATTTCTCAAGAACATCATCATAAAATAGGTTGAACCTGGACTCAGTATGTAGTAACCGATAATGAGCAACAAGAAGATCTGCTCCTTGTGTGGCTTCTTGTAGAGTTGTATCTTTTGCTTGGAGATTGGTACTGAATTGTTCAGATGCACTGAATATCAAATGTGCCAACTTTAATCCAAAGAAGATATGAAACATTTCCATGCATTGAAGCAATCCATTGCCCTTTGCAGCATATTCATCACTTCCCTCTGCAACTTCTTCCAGTGTGGCAGTGAGGTTGCTATAATTCTGTAAAATGCTATCAATTGAACGGTTTCTGAGAGTCCATCTGGTTGGACACAGATCTCTCAATGAAGGAGGAGATACTTCACTCCCTAGGGCTACTTGCTTTCTGATGCTGTCAAAAAGAGTGAGTCGCTTGGGTGAAAACTTAATGAGTGGCAGTAATGCAAAGGTGAAATCCATGACATCTCGAATTACTCACATCGTTTTGCAACACACTGTACACATAAATTCAGGCTATGTGCTAGACAATGTACATACAATGCACGATTCTCTTCCTTTTTTATCAAAGCTTGCACCCCATTCCTCACACCACTCATATTTGCTGCACCGTCAAAAGCTTGACCTCTACATTGTGAGAGAGGAAGAGAGCACCTAATTAAAAGATCTTTAATAACACTAAATATTGTGCAGGCCTTGGTGTCTGGCAATTGAACCAAACCAAGGGGTTCTTCATAGATCTGATAGTCATCATCTGTCCATCGAATGGATAAACACAACTGTTCATTTCGAGAAACATCAGTTGCTTCATCTGCAATAATGGAGAAGATTTTGCTGGTTCTAATAAGTGTTAAAATCTTACGAAGTACTGTGTTTCTCATAATAGCAATTATTTTATTGACTATTTCAGGAGATATGTATTCCTTCTGATACACTCAGGCCTTTAATTCCAGACAGTCCTCTGCTCTCAGCAAAAGGAGTTTATATAAGTTACCCTCCATTGACTGAACATCTTCATGATGCCCACGTAGCGGCAAACCTTGACGAGCTAAAAAACAAATACTTGAAAGTAGTTTAAATAACATCAATTGATGCTGCTTTTGATCAGATGAAAATTAATCTGAGCACTAAGCTGTGCACGTACATCAGTACAACGTAACTGTGCAGCTAACTTCATTACAGCTTCTCAGTGCATTCCACTTAGTTCATGCTCATCCATCTTTGCTATTGCCTTCTTCCAATTACAAAATCCCTCTTCAATAAAGCAACTCAGTTGGCGTTTAAAAAAAATAATGAGACCATTACACTTTGCTAATCGACAAGTGTGACAAAATATTTTGTAACTTGTGGTACACACTGTAATCCACAGGTACCTTTTATACCAACTTGTTTGTAGAGATCGACTATAGGTTTTCTTCTTGTTCAACTGCTGGCTGTGATGCGAATAAACATGCCTAGAGGATTCCTCAGCATCAACTGGTTGACTGGGAGGGCCTTTCCCTGTACAGCAAGGACACTCATACTGAGAGCATGTATCTAACACAGATGAGTGAGCACATTCTTGATCACTGTCATTCTGGGAACTTCTTGTGCTTGATGACGGAGATTGGTGAGGATCAGAAGGATCTATATTCAAGAGTATTCTGTGGTTAGCTAGTTAACTACTAGGTAGACTACTTACCACCAGTAGAGCCAAAGCTATGATCCTTGCTTTTTGAAGCAAAGAAAGTTGAAATCTTAGCTTGGGTCATAGCTTTCAAGATGGGTTCCAAATTGAGCACATGGCATGCTAATTACACTAGATGGGTTGTGGTAGTGGTTGATCTCATTAATGATTGTGGTTCATATGAACTCACCTCATGCACTCTCCTGATATCATTCCTTGTTGATTGCTAGAATAGTTCTAATGAGAGTGAGACTGAGTATAATTATAGCTATCTGCACACTAGCTATTAAGATTTTATTGATATTTCATGATTGAATGACTAACTGAAATCTACTATATAGCTACAATGACAAAGTATCTTGAATTGACCAGATAGCATAGCTAACCATATTTTGCATTAATGAGAACCAATTTAGATTACCTGAAATTATGGGGGGGCTCCAGCCCCTGGAGCCCCCCCCTTCCTACGCCACTGTTTATACACTTAGGTCAGTGTTCATGGAATGGGTTTATTTTACCACTGCACTTATTGCGGAACATGAGTATTATTATGCTGGATACAGAGTGTCCTTGCAGTTTAAAGTGTCACTCAGTGTCATGTGATAATAATATAGTGCTACATGATATAGGGATTTTAGCTCTATATATGTTGTACATTTATGTTGAGAACAACAACAAAAATGTTTATAAAAACAAACAACCACAAGAGTTGATTTGTCACAAAACAACTCACATCTATACCATAACCAATTAGATATCATTTTATAATTTAACACCATTGATTATAAATATATATTTGACATGTGCATTTGACTGAATACCATTTTGATTCAGGGATGCAGTTATAATCAAGTGTCAACAGTGCTTTTTCATGGCTTGAGGGATCTATCAGGTAAGCACCATTGATACGCCACTAGCCTATATAGTAACAATTAAATAAAAACAAACATATTTTGTTTCTCTAGCAAACTAGAATTTAGGCTAAAGGCCACAGTATTAGCTAGCTGGTACCTCAGTATTCTAAGCTCTAGTGCGGCAGGCAATGATTCTCTTAGAACACATCCGCATGTCTTTTACTTTTATCAATAGCATTTCTGCAGATGCTATTAAAGTATAGTTAGATGCAGCCTTGCTAGCTACTAAATTGCAACCTTTGTATTGATATATCTGCTATTGTCAGGAACATGAAACCTGCCTGCACAGATATTTCTAAAAAGTTAAATGCTATAGGATCATCTAACTGGTTGTGGTCTACATAATCAGTGGCTGAGAAATGTACATAGGAACCATATATCACTAGATAGCCAATGAATTGACCAACATTGTGCTGAAATTTGGTTGCCTAGCAACTAATAACAAAACCTGAATATGCTTATAATACACACTAGCTCTTCAATATTTGATCAATAGATTGGAAAAGAGGAAGGTAGTAGAGGAGGAGTGTACGATTAAGGAAACTGATCCAGTTGAGCATATACAGATTCCAAGTATGAGGCAGAACCTGGCACAGAGGGATAATATATTCTGTTGCAGAATCTATGTTAATATTATTTAGCTAGCAGTATATAAATCAAAATAGCTAGAACTAGGTATAACTTTTACCATTGTATGTCTAGAGCTGTCTACAAAAATTCTTCCATTGTTCAGGCTATCTAACTACATCTATACTTACCTTGAAACAATGTGTAAATCACTATCATCATTAGTAACAATAGTTTTTTTGAGATCTGCCATATCCTCAGGGTGCACAGCAAGCATCATCATCAGCATCCTCAAAGTACAAGTATGTTCTTCATTACTGCTCTTGCTATCTGAGAGAGTTATTCAATACCAGCTCCAAAGCATTGCCTTGGTTGAATGGTAATGTCATATTTTCAGACACATGACTTCAAATAATATGACATTGCATTACCCTAGATAACCCTAGATACCTAGAACTATTCAATATAAACTTCATTTATTGATAGAACAACCTTTCAATGATTTTCAGCATGATATTGGATAATTTAAAAAAATTTAGATAGTCATTCACTTTGCACCTATTACATCTGTGATTGAGTCAAGATAAATTTCATGGCATTTTCATTCTTGTAGGATTACTTTCAGCTGGCATAAGATACCATATAAGGATTCTCGCTTTTTGTGTTTAGTGCCAACAAAATACTTCAGTCCTCATGAGAAGCATTTCAGTTGAAAGGTTAGCACTAAAAACAAAAGGCTGATTGAAAGAGAATCCTTAATAGTTTCTTCATGGTCCTTATATTTTTCCCAAACAAAATTGGAGTATGCTAGCACTAACCAACAACACTCACAAAAGTTACAGAATTCCACACCTATTACAAAAAAGGTATGAACCCCAGTAAACCATGACTTTATATAGGAAGGGAAGTGGGGCAGGGCGGAGACATTGACTCCCACTTGAAATAGTTCATCCCCATTGGAATTTTGGGTGTCCCTTTTTTGTATGAAGTTGCAAAAGTCTCAGACAACAAGGTTGACTAGATGAGATAAAGGCTTGCAGCATGTAGAATGCAACGCACTATAGGCTATAATTTTCTTATATCAATTGAGATGAAATATTTGTAGATTTGGCAACACTAAATTATGACCTACTATTGAAATGCTTCCTCAATATTAAGTGCCATTGACAGATCTAGAGGTGCTCAATGGCCAAACCCCCTTACCAACTTTCAGTTTCCAACTTGCTATGGAGTATATAAACCAGCACACAGTTTAACATCTTCCAGATATATATGTGTCAGAAAAAAATCTCAATGGTCTAATTTTACAGGTGACCATGCCTAGCAGCACATTATTTTTCTCCTTCAGGATGAGCATGTATGCAATAGTAAAGTTGGTGTGGTCAAGTGACGAAATTAAAACTTATTAAGATGCTAGTTGTGAGTGATGTCACCATATGACAGCCAAATATATCTATCAAAAATATCAGAGCTGATATTGCTGATATTGCTGCTTTATAAATGGAATTTGACTGAATAAATATTGCAAAAGAACTTTTCTCCAATGATGATCATCATACAGATAAATTTATATTGACCTATATATTTATATGGCAGTAATGGTTTTTGACCACAACTAGGCAGAAAAGTTTCATAAAATCGGTGCTGATAACCAAAAATAGTCATTCTGTGTCAAATCACCTAAAAAAAGTGGAATATTTAACCCACCTCCCTCAGATTCTGCACAAATTTGGTGCCTGGGATGATTTTGGCTGAAAATTCAAATATTAGCTTAATTGGATCAGTGGTTTTCACTTCTCACAATGTTTTGGTATATTCAGTATATCATTTTGGCTAATGCAATAGTCTCTGGATGAAGATGATCGAAGTGAGGGTGTTTCAACTAAACACAATATGTCGTCTTCTGCTATCCAACATTTGTCCGATTGTAGCTAATGGCCGACAAAACTGCTAAGCTGGAACATGTGGGTGCATGAAGTTGATTTTCTAATCACCAAATTCATTCGAGATTACACCACCATTCTCTGCATCTTCATCACCACAAATAAGCTAAATTATCATTCACAGCATAACTTTTCACCAGGAACTGCCATGTTTTGGAAGATTAACACATTTCTCATACATATATTATAGCTAAGCTCACAATACGTAGAGATCTAGTCCTTGGGTTTGCATGACAGCTCCATGGATCACAAAAAAATTTCTTCTGAGTTGAATACTTTGTAAGCAATTCTTTTTCATGATGCAGGCAAATTGTTTTTATTAAGTCTGCTATGCAATCTCATTTCTTCATGTTCCGTTACATTTGGAATTGAAATTTTCCTTGCACACAACTGATGACAGAGGTTGATAATTTTGTGAAAACTATAGTTATTCCTGTAAAATAAATATGCAAACATTTAGACTAAACCAAATATCATAACTGTTCTGCTACCAAAATGATAGTGGCGAGTAAGTCACAGTCACTGCATTTGGCAAACAGGATCCCATCGCCAGAAAAACTATTTTTAAGAGGGCACCCATTTTGAAGATCGGTGCATTTTAATGATCAGAAACAAGCCATCTTTGTTTCAACTATATGCCAATATTGTGTAGAAAGTACATGTAGTAAGACCAGGTAACACCACCAAAGTCAAGAGGAAATAGTTTGATTAATTCGTACTATGATTCGTATGTGCTACATTCTAGGCCATCATAAGCATTCTAGAAAAATAAATGTATACTCACATTTTTTTGGAAGCAGTCTCAGAGAGTCTTGACAGATAAAATACTCTAGAATGTTCCTCCTATATAGCAACTTGATGAACATGTGCTTGTTCACTGCTAATTTGGGTTTATTTCACACATGGAGTATATACTGACTGGTTCATTTACAAAAGCCAAATAGGAGGAAGTGGGTATTTTAGATTTGCTTTCACAGACTACTGAGAAATATGACATCTTTCATTTTTACATATTCTGTATAAAACATATTGTGTATAAAACATGTTGGGCTACAAATCTGACAAATTTTCATTTCAAATTCAAAGGTCAAACTAAGAGTCAAAAGGTCATCACATTTTAACTTGGTTTGCCCCTACCAAAAAATAATAATAGCAGATTTGGAATCCCGGGGGGCATTTCCTTTCCCATGAGATCAATCACATCAAGATTGCTCACATGGTTGCAGAGTTATGGATGTTCAAATGTAGGTCAGCACGCCAAATTTCAGCTCATTTACTGTAAATGGGCAGGCCATATCTTGAAAACCACAGGTCCGATTGAGCCAATATAAGAAATTTCAGCTTTTTCTGCCAAAATCAGCACAGACAACAAATTTGAAAAAAATCTGAGGGATTAATGTTAACACCATTGACATGGAATTCACAAATAAGTTTAGGTAATTGCCCACATTTCCGAGATGGTAGTATATTAGCCAAACAATAACAAACAGCAGATATAGTCTTTGGAATACCATTATTGGTTACTCCTACATTACCACCGTGAACTAGTATGCTGAGACAACATAGTGGTCACCACACACTACACATTTATTCATCTTATATATGTACCTGACGCCATTCCTAAGACAAGCCAGAGAAGAGGGAAAAAGAACATTTTGGAGAAACAAAGAGCCGGAAGAGCCTGGAAATCAACAGGGCCTCAGCGACGTACATCAAGCAGTCTTGCGGATGACGGTGGTAGGGGAGATGAGGGATATGGGCAGGGCGGAGCTTAGAGCACCAGCCTCAGGCAAGTTGTTATTCCGCGCTTGCGCGACGTACGGATTAGGCTCTTGGTGTTGGGGCACTTACCTATAATGGGCAGACTCAGGGGTGGAACTGCAAGCTCTGTTGGATATGATACAGGCTTATGTGATGGAAGATGAAGTTTCATAGAGAGCAAGGTCATGGTAGTATGGAAAAAGGAAGCAGGAGTAAATTGGACGATTGGTGAGGAGATATTGGAAGAGGTCAAAGAATTCAAGTACTTGGCAGTGTGGTTTGATAGGAAGCTAAGAGATAATGTTCAGTTAGAGAAGATGGCAAAGAAGGCAGAAAAGTGGGTTGGAAAGGTGACATGGTGGAAGTAGACAGAGGAAGAATGCTGTAGCTTCTAGTGAGACCTAGTTTGGAGTATGCAGCTGAGGTATGGTGGACAGGTGGACATAGTACATATATACTAGAAGTTGGAGTTAGCATAGATGTGAGTGGGTAGGAGATTGTAGGGGGTAGGTAGTAGAGTAGCAGGAGTGGCAGTACAGGGAGATATGGGGTGGATGAAGCTAGAGGAGAGGAGGGAAGAGAGGGTATTTGAACAGAGTAGATTGTTAAAAAAATTGTTTAAATTAACTAAGAGAGGATGGAGGAATTGGATGGTAGGAAGAATGAGATCTTGAGAAAATACGAGCTAAACAATGAGGTTAGGTCGGTACGTAAGTGGAAGGGGAAAGTGAAGGTGAGAAGTACACAGCACATTGTACTAAATGAATTCTACTAACTAATAATGAATGACTGTCGAGTGATCATCAAAGTTAGAACATGTTGATGAACTAAGGGTCCAACTTCTTATGAAAATGGAACAATTAATGATGATGCTGAAGATTCTAAGACAACAATGATCCACGGGATGTTAATATAATGGCTAGGCAAGGATGTTCATAATAATTATATTTATATATATAACTGAATCCTCTTAAAATGAGATTTAGGAATAGCGACTTTTCATCCAACATTCATCTAATGGTGGTCTTGGTGATAAATGGCATATGTCCCCGTTCTTCCTGCTCCATTATCCAACATTCTTAATAGAAAAATCTTATTCATTAGTTACATAGGCTACACCAAAGCTGGTATTTGTCCTTCAACGGCTGCTAATGGGTGAAGGGGTGCCTGAGGTACTACAGCTGGGCTGGCTTTTTGGAAGATGGGGCAAGACTGACACAGCTCATGCACATCTCTGGCCAGACCTGGCCAATCCATCCTACCTCTGATAAGTTCGATGGTTTTTTCCCTGCCAAAGTGACCTGCTGCTACAGAGGAGTGAGCTAACCTCATTACCTTGGCTCTGGCTGATTTGGGCACCATAATCAAGTTATTTCCTAATTCTTGGTAGGACTTCCTTACTAATAACCCATCCTTCCAAAAATACACACTGTATTTTTGGTTCACTTTTTCCCTTACACTGCTTAGGGTAGGATCTCGTTTCTGTTCCTCGCGAAACTCTTCTGGGGAGATGGTGTCCAAGTCTCCGGGCTCTGCTGCTTCGGGTGATGGGTGAGTCACTAGGTCGTCCTTTGGAGGTCTTTCTGGCTCTCCTAGGCTCACTCCTCTTTCTTCTGGTGCTGGTGGGGGAGGGGTCTCTAGCTCGTCTGTAGGAGGTGTTTCCGGCTCGGCTAGGCTCATTTCATCCATTTCACTGTCACTGTCGCTGGGCTCATCCTCGTGGGATGTCGGGCCTCGGCTTGCTCTTCCAGGATCTGAAGCTTGCTTTGGATCCTTGTGGTTGCCAGGCCCAGCTCAGGGGTAGGGAGAGTAGGAGGGACAAGGTCCCTCTTCCCGGTGTCTGTATCCAGAGCTTCCCGGAGGTATGTCTTAAATAAGGGAATATCATGCCCCATCAACATATCACACGTAAGGTGCTCGGATACACCCACTGCTAATACTACCTTCTCATGTCCGTCTACCTGAAGGGTTATCTTGGCTGCTGGGAAATGGGTTCGAGCTGAATTCGCTGTAGTATATGCTATTTCCCAGGGAAGATAATCTTTCTGGTCTACGCACCGGGGATGCACAATACTTTTTGTGCAGCCGGTGTCTAACAAAGCTATCACTGACTGGTTGTTAATAGTCACTCTCCTATTCCATTCAGGCAATTTCTTTCTCATAGTGAGGGCACAGTTCTCTCTCTCTATTTTGACACGACAATCCCTCTGCATGTGACCTAATTTCCCACACCTGTAACATTCAACTGACCTTGGCCCTCTCTCTTGAGGAATATTTATATTACACGGGTTAATGTTACCAGGGAGTTGTCTTCCTTGATCAGACAGTCTGGGGTAGGGGAAACGTCCTCTGTTGTCTCTTGGTTCTCCTCTGTTGTCTCAGGGTTCTCGGGGAGGAGTTCTTCGTCCTCCTTTTTGCTCTGTCCTTGGAACTGCATCCTTCTCTCTTGGTGAGGTGCAGAGACATCTCAGCACTGCCTCCTTGAGTTCTTCATAACTCCCAGGCCCCATCTGGCGCATACGGCTCTCTAGCCACCTTGGAAGTTTCTGTAAAGTAAGCTCAATTAAAATAAGTTCTTGGGCTGACTTACCACTAGAAGCCACCCATCGGGAACAGGCTTGCTTCCTGTCTCGGAACCACTCTTCAGGTTTGTCTTGACTGAAGGGTAAGTCAAACAACTTCTTCTGGTATGACTCCGTTGTAATCTGGTAGGTGGATCGGAGGGTTTTACAGACTAGATCGTAATCTTCTTGTTCTTCTATAGTTAGGGAGGTTACGGCTAACATGCCCTGGCCGGATAGTGCACTTCATAGGTAGACACTCCAGAGACGCCGTGGCCACTCGCTTGCTCACGCAGTCACCTCGAATGAGCTGAGGAATGCCCCCATGTCATCAGTGCCTTCAACGAATTTTTGTAAGGTCAGTTTGGGTATAGCTATCGCTGGTAGAGCTACCGCTGGTGGAGGATGTCTCTGGTCCACCAAGGCCTGGATCCACCGATCCTGTAGCTGCTGGGCATGTTGTCGGTCCTCGGCCCGTCTGGCATCTTCGCATTGTGATCTGGCCTGCTCCATCTCCGCCCATTGGCCCATGAAGCGATTCATTTGTCCTCTGAGGGGAGGAGGGTCTCCGTCCCTTGTGATGCTGCTCCCCGGCTCATCGTCCTCACTGCGTTCGCCTCGGTAGTGTCTGGTGGTGAGGTCCTTCATCTGTTCCCACACTCGCTACCATGGTTTCCACACATCTGGTGTACGGCTTGATCACTAGGTTCTTTGACAACAACAGCTGCTGGTTTGACTTCATCCCGGGCTGTTGTGAACTCAGTCAGGGAGATAGAATTCCCTGACAGGATGATTGCATAAGAGATGAAGATGGAAAGGATTGCATTTGCCCATTCTGTTTGAATGATCTAGCTACAAGGTTTGCGTGACATTTCAACATTTCCTGCACAAACACATGTTCTGATACTTATATTATACCAGCTTGTGTGGCTGAATCTAAATCCATATGCATTTTCGGGTATATTCTTTCCAACTTTCAGATCATGTTCTCATTACATCTTTGGATGTGAAACCACATGTTGCATAATTTTCATCGTCCCATTAGGGCCACCATTTTTAATTTTTCAAAATGGCTACACTTTAATATTTGTAGTACATCAAATAACAAGTTTAGTCAAGCATTACTGAATAACTATGGACATTGGTTGATAAATATACCAAGAATATACCCACTAATTTCTTGTATATATATAGAGTGTTACATTTCCTTATTTAAATATATGTTTTGACCTTAGCATGACTATAATGATGATGGAGTACCTTGACTACACAATGCAACTCACACCATTTCTAATTTTATTCGACAACGTTAACAAATTAAAGATAAAGTTACAACACATGGATAGTGATAATAATCAGAGTTCATCATCAGAGCTACACCTGACAGTCATATTTCAGTGTCTGCTTCGCACTGACACAACTCGGTGCAAACCAAGTCATGTTTTTGGCATGAACATCTTGCTGTGTGACATTTCGTAAGTGAGTTAGGATTAGTAGCACTATACGGGTATCTCACCAACTCCACAACTGCAGATGGAGCTGCTGCTGCTTTTGAGGTTAGTGGTAGTAGATGGTCTCCCTCTTTAACCCAACCAAGCTTCAGAGGATCGGGAATTTGGGGATGGAGGCCAAGATCTTGCTCCCGTAAAGAAGCTTGACAGTGAGCTAGCAACACATTTTCTCTCCATGTGTACCAAGTGTTGGTGGCCTATGGCGGATCCAGAAGGGATCGACTGGTCTCGTTCGAGGCCCCCTTTTCTCTAATTTCCCACTCTAACTAAACTCTAACTAAATAAACTCTAACTAAACAACAAACCTGCAATGCTTTTTGCCTTTTCTTGCTTTTTTCTTTCTCTTTTGGCTAGCTCTGCTAGCTCGCTGACCTGCGAAGCCACACACCCAAGTGGGTGGAACATAGGGGTGTGGCTGCACCAGACTAAAATCTTACATTATCGTCATTCCAAATGTTCAGCACCTGGTTCATTACCTCCCAGCGAGATTTACTGTCGACTCCTGTCACTCGCCAAATATCTTACTCATATATCAGTCAAAGTTAAAGGCTTTTTACAAAGCCATGCAGCTGAGTCGGAATGTGGAACACTCCCTTCAGGGGACAGGTTCAGTGTCACTGGCACTTGAACAGGAATATCATGGAACACAATTGCAGGTCCAGACACTTGACCATTTACAGTGCTGTATCCTAACTCGCTCTGTCTCTGACGTATGTTATCCACATGATGACGTAGGACTCCCTAGCTAACTTTAACTCGGTAAGATAGAGGTCCAGTGACATGCTCAACAACACCAGGCATCCAGGTTACATTCTTGCACCTGAAATCTCTAAGAAAAACCTTGTCACCCACCCGGAAAACGTGATCCCGTCCGGTGCTGCCATGTGTCCTCTTACGCTGGCATGATTCCACTCTCTCTAACAAGTTATGAACCAAGTCTAACTTGAATTTCGGTCGACGACCCATCAGAACCTCGGCTGGGTATAACCCTGTCGTACTGTATGGCATTATCCTGTAGCGGAACAAGTATCTTGATAGCTTGGACTGCAGTGATCCACCTTCCATCCTCTTCAACCCTTGCTTGAAAGATTGCACCGCCCTCTCAGCCAACCCATTCGTGGAAGGGTGGTAAGGTGCAGACATCGTATGCTGAATACCATTCACTTGGCAAAATCTCTGAAACTCATCACTCATAAATGAACTGCCATTATCAGTGACTATGGTTTTGGGAAGACCATGAATAGCAAAAAATACCTTGCAACTTCTCTATGGTGATTGTGGACGTGATTGAACTCATAATCACCACATCCATCCACTTAGAATGAGAATTGACCAAGACTATAAACATATTACCCATGAACTGGCCAGCGAAGTCTAGGTGAATACGGTTCCACAGCTGCTTTGTTACTTCCCACGGGTGCATCGAGAGGTTGCGGTCGTGATTCCTGACAAACATTGCACTGCTGCACACATAACTCGATTTCAGAAGTCATGTCTGGCCACCAAAAATTACTTCTTGCCAGATTCTTCATACGACTAATTCCTAAATGAGTTTCATGCAGCTGATCTAGCAAACATTTCCGACCAGGCTGGGGTATAATCTAACGTGAACCCCACAGTAAACTGCCATCCAGAAGACTGAGTTCCAACTTACGAGACTCATACGGTTGAAATTCTCGGTCAAACTTCACTGACGGCCATCCACACATTACAAACTTCTTCACCCTTGAGAGAAGCAGATCTTTCTCAATCCATTGTTTCACTTCCTTGGAAGAAATCGGGGTAGACCCAAGGTGAAGAACCAATTGGTTTAACTTAGCCGGAAGACAATCAGAGGATGTGACAACTGGGCTTGGCAACTGATTTAATGCATCCGCATTAGCAAGCAACTTCCCAGGCTTGTATTCAATACGATATTGATATGCACTCAATGACAATGCCCACCTTTGTAGACGTGCTGGAGGAATTGCTTTCTTTTCATTAAACAAATGGTAGAGTGGTTGGTGATCAGATCTAATGACAAATGATCGACCCCACAGGTAAGAATGAAATTTCTTGACACCAAATAGGATAGCAAATCCCTCTTTCTCTAATTGAGAATAGCCCTTCTCAGACACAGTGAGAGTCCTTGAAGCATACCCAATAGGACGTTCGGTTTTGTCTTCCAAAACATGTGATAACACGACTCCCAATCCATAAGGAGATGCATCACAAGCCAGCAACAGGTCCTTCTGAGGATCATAATGAACCAAAAGTGAATCACTCTGTAGCATTAGCTTAGCTAGTAAAAATGCACTCTCTTGCTTTTCCGTCCATTGCCATCTGGAGTCCTTGCATAACAAGGTGTACAAAGGGGCTAGCTTTGTCGAGAGATTAGGAAGAAACTTGGAGTAATAATTAAGCATACCCAGAAATGCTCTAAGCTCAGTCACTGACGTCGGAGCACGGGCCTCTCGGATGGCTTTTACCTTCTCCAGAGTTGGATGTAGGCCTTCGTTATCAATTATATATCCAAGATACTCGACCATTGAAGCCAGGAACACACATTTCGATTTGTTAAGTCTCAGGCCGGCTTGCCTGAGCTTTTCTAACACCTTCTTCAAGTTAGCAATGTGCTCTTCAGTGGTTTTTCCAGTTAGCAGGATATCATCCACGTAAACTGAGACACCAGCAAAACCCTGAAACAAACTGTCCATTACCCTTTGAAAGATCGCAGGGGCTGATGATACCCCAAAGGGTAACCTATTGTACACAAACAACCCTTTGTGTGTATTAACAGTTAGGAACTTTTTACAATCATCCACCACTCCTAACTGTAAATAGGCTTGTGATAGGTCTAATTTCGAGAACTTTTCACCACCTGACAAAGCTGAGAAAATATCCTCCACACGAGGTAAGGGGTACGACTCCACATGACATGCTTGATTAATAGTCAGCTTATAATCACCACACACACGAAGATCACCATTGCGTTTTAACACAGGCACAATCGGAGCTGCCCAATCTGAAAATTGAACCGGGATTATGGTTCCCTGTTTCTCCAGGCGTTCCAATTCTTTCTCCAACTTTTCTTTCATCATATAAGGAACATTCCTGGCTTTACAGAATTTAGGTTGAGCACCCTCTTTGACATGAATCCTTACTTAAGTGCCCAATAAGGTACCAAACCTATCGGTAAACACAGGGGAGAACTTGGCTAGGAGTCCTTCAACCTTATTATTCATGCTAAGCTGATGAATCTGTGCCAATTCAATATAAGTTTATCTAACCAATCTCGCCCGATGAGGCTTGGCCCTTTTCCTTTTACAACAAACAATGGAAGCTCCTCTTCCTGGTGGTCAACCTTAGCAACCACCACTACCCTGCCCAGTACAGGTAAGGTCTCACCAGTATATGTTTTAAGAGTGCCTGGGATTCCTCCAGAGGTAAGGTCACACTCCCGATCTCTTGATACCATTGTAAGTCTCTTCGCTCACAATAGAGAATGCTGCTCCTGTATCAATTTCCATTTTCACAACGGATCCACATAAGTTCATATGCATGAATAATGGCTTGGATGATGTGTCCGTTACTGTGAACATTCCATAAGCACCATCTTCCACCAATCTAGACTGCTCTTCCTCTACGTAATTGGTACTAATCGAACGATACTGTGACTTTGAATTATCCTGTCCTCTTGACTTCATTTTCGAGCGGGCGATGTGTCCTTTCTTTTTGCATGCTGGCATTCTGCTTCCATAAAACAACAGGTATTGGCTAAACGCTGTACAGACATGAGTTCATGTACAACAGCCATTCCATCAATTATGAGACATGTGTAGTCATCACAATTCTGGTGTGCAGAACATACAGATTTACTGCATTGTTGTATTAGAGGTAGGGAGATTTTCTACAACATGAATAATCTGGGCTTTGTCTAAAATGTAGGGTGAAGAGAGCCATCCTGCTCAAGAGAGTACTATTTCCTGTTGAAAATTCGTTGCCTCACTTCTTCCATGTCAATATCATGCGAGGATCGTGCAAAATTCCCATGCTGTTTCTTTTCTAGCATTTGTGATCAACCGCCTTGAGATCACTTTATACATCTTGCTCGGCCTTGGCAATATCTACTGCCTTACAACCAGTTTTTTCGAATGTAAGACACTAGGAAAACTACCTCTATGTTCATCAATCACAATTCCTTTGATATATTCAACATCAATGCTCTGCGTGTTATGGTAACATTTGGCAAGCCATGGTCTTGCATCATGCTTCAACCTGTGTGGTGTCAATCATCTCACCGGCATTGATTTGCTGTGACAATTCATCATAAAATTCCATCTCTGCAGCTATGAAGAGTGTGGTGTGTTTAAGATCCTGCTCCGATATGCTGCATCATTCAGGTCCTTGGACATATGTTCTCCAGTGTGTTGTGTTGCAGCTCTTGTGGTACTAAGGAAGTCATCCACAGCCAAAATGTCCGCTAGTTGAATTTTCCATGGTTATTGTCACTTTTGTTCACAATATTTTGGATTGCTCTTGCACAATTCTTACTTTGTACTGTGCATGTGAGTTCTCCATTTTTAGTTGAGTCATTTCCTTGGCAGAAGAAGCACTTCTCACGATTAAAGTTATCTCCAGCAGATCTGGTTGATGTTGAAGCAGTAGCAACAGAGGGTCTCCCAATTCTTTTTGTCTCTGTTTCCAGGAAATGTTTTTCATCTGTTTTTATTTTACGACAGTGTGTTGCATCACTGTAGCAGTTTCTGTGCCACTTTACCATTTTGAAGCAGATGTTCAGCTGTTTCACCTTTTAGCCGTTCAGCTACGACGTGTTACCAAATTGGGACCTTTTGGTAATGCAAGAAAGGAAGGTCTCATATGTACTAAGGTCTTCTGGCTTTGTTAACTTCTCCCTCTTGGTGGATTGCTGACATTGGATGCAAATGGTCAAGTCAGTCACTTTTCTTTTGCTAGGTGGTTCTTCAATCTCCATGGCTTATCTGAAATGTAATGGAGGGCATACCAAATATTTGAACTTCTGTGATAGCTACAGCATCTTTAATGAATTACTCACATGCACTAACATTTCAAGTATAGCTAGACTAAATATGTACTATTACCTACCTTCTTTGGTGGTGGACCATCAGCCTCTCTCATGAAAATATCAAACCAGCCAGTTTTCAGCACATGTGACCTTTGTACTTAAAGGCTGGCTCAGCTGTTTTTAACTGCTTCTACTGGGTGGGTGTGTACATCCACAAGCCACAATACCTTAAGCAGTTCATCATGTGCATCATGTGTGTTGTTTCACACCCACCCAGTGCAAGCAGTTAATCACAGCCAATGCAGGTGTGCAACCATTTTGAAAATCCAAGATGGCCACCATAACTGGTGATATCCCTAGTGGCATTTGTCCAATAAAATGTATGTTTAGACAAAAAAATTGACAAAAATTGACATGCAGATATTGCACCACCTTTCAATTTTCTGTCATGTTGTGGCATTGTGCTTTATTTCTTAGCATTAATAATACGTTAATTCGATAAATAATAATCAATTGCTTAATTGAAGGGTGTAGTCACACACACTGGACATGCGCACATGACATGTGTCCTGCTCCATATCACTATCCCAGTCACATGGAGAACACATGCAAAATTTCAGCCAGATAGCTAAAGCGGTTCGGCTGGCCCCTAGGACCAAGTAGGATCAATTATCGCAGTTTGGACATAACTATAAGCCACACACACACACACACACTGGACATGCCCACATGATGTGTGACCAACCCCATATCACTATCCCGATCACATGGAGACCACATGCAAAATTGTAACCTGATTGGTTGTGGGGTTTGGCTGGCCATAGGTAAACAGACTTATCAAGATTTAGCAGCCATTTTGAAATCGAAGGTAACCACCATATGAGAATGAGGAAAATTATGCAACAAGCAGTTTCACACTCCCTGTTGTCATGACAATATACCTTAAGTTTCAAAGAACCTACCCGAAAATGCATATGGATCACACAGCCTTGTGGACTATTAGACAACAGTATTGTTATTAAATACTGCAATCAAGATGCAAATCTGGTAAAGGTTGAACTTGTTTGGGAGGGGGGAAATCTCAGTGAGTGATGTAGATAGTATTAATGAATGGTTGATAATTGATGCACATGATGGATAACCGGTTTTCAGTGAGCAGCATACTCAGTACTGGGGTTCCGTTTTGGAATATGATAATTGGAATGAGACTACCCAGTTCACTGTTAAATGGTTGATGGAGCTCCTGGTCTGGAATGAAGTCTTTCAGCACAATCTGAAAGTAAGATATAGCATTGGGACGAAACTTGGGTGATAATTGGTTGCTTATGCTACATGTAATATCTTTTCGGGAAAAAACTCTTCTAAAAAGTAACATCTAGTTCAGATCTACAACATGGATGAGCGTGGGATGCTTCCTGATTCCTAAAATGAGTTTAAAAAAGGAGTATCTGTGAAAAAAGAACAGATGACTGCCATTGGGAAGGCTATACCACCAATGATCACTTTTGAGGTAGCAACAAAGCTATTTCTATGTCAATGAGTGGGAAAAGTTGGATCAGGAGCTATTGAGTAATTGCCTCTGCACTGTCATCCCTACTATCTTATGGCTGGGATTTCAAACTCGAGCATGTTGCCTGCACTCATGTTGCTGTACCAAAAGATATTTGCCTTGACCAGTGGCATCTTTTATGGCTTGTTGAACATCTTCTTGGAGTCAAAGACTAGGTAAGTCCATGTGTGTATCAACATACCTTGATGAGTTTACAGGAAAAAATGCATGGAATTTTGGTGGGATACTGCCAACAGATATCTACAACTAAGGCAGGTATGAAATCTTCCTAGACATTCTAAGATGTAAGAGATAGGAATTTTTTGTTACTGGCACATTCTTGAAGCCAAACCAGCCTAACAAATTATTTTAGTTAGCTTCCTTGATACTCAAGTGCTCATACATGAATCTTATCTCCTTTTTTCCATATTCCCTGTTAGATTTGGCACTCACCTATATTTCATGTCAATGGTTACATCAGTTTATCTGCACATCACATTAACAGTTAGTTCTCTTCATTTATGCTTTCCACAATCTCTTGCAAAAAAATTTTGCTTGTTATGTGCTATGTTGATCTATGTATATATATCTGGAATATTTTCTGGATTATCGTTCACAGATGCTAAGTGTTGATCATGTGGCATTCATCCATGATGGCACCATATTGAAGAACTTTTGCAGGATTTCCTAGTAGAGAATATCCAGTGTAGGATTAGGTGCTCTCCAAACTTGTCAACATTCTTGTAGTATCAATCTCTACCCTCATTGTGTAAGAACCGGGTGCTGCCTAGTGCAGTTGTGCTATATAGGAATGCAAAGCCACAGGTCGTCCTCGCTTTCAGCCTTTGGTGGAGTCCTGCTGCACGGTTTAACTATATTTGACCTAGATCCAACCCCAATTTTCTTGAGGTTGCCAGCACCTACTTCTGAATTCTGTGATACTGGCTGTATTTTTGCTAGTTTTTTTAGAGATGGCTACAGAGTCAAGTCATTTTATGAAAGTATTCTTGGAGTATACTTTAAATGCTGTAACTCATTGATCTTGTGGAATGCTCGAAGAACTTACTTCTGCTGGATAACTTGGTGTACCACCTGCCACTATTACATGTTGGACTTGTTATTGGCAAGAAACTCGCCAAAAAAAGTGTCTTGATATTTAGAATTTCAACTGAAGACTGCAAGCTGATGGAGTAGGAAGACTTCAGTTTTTTCTAAATTAGTAGGAAGAAGACTTCAGTTTTTGCTAAAAATAAAAATTAATAATCGATGACATTTGACTCAGCAGCAAGAGTGTGATGGATCGTCGCCAAGGTTTCAAAGGTATGTAGCGCAATGAATCTCCAATAATACAGTCTAGCAATGAAGACAGAAGACAACTCAGTTGAACAAACTCAGCTAGACTTAGAGCATTAAGAGCTAACTAAAAATATGCAAAGAACCAAAAAATTAATCCTGCACAACCACAAACATCAAAGGTGCAGGATTAATCTTGTAAGCAGGATCTAGCAGGTTGGTGCAAGTTTTGTACAAGATCCTGCAGGCTGCTGATAAGCCTGACCACAAGCTACAGCCATACTAACCACAAGCTACACACATTACAATAACAAACAACTACACAACGTTCGAAGTCCATCACAAAGCATGTGTGTATTTGTAGAGCTATTTGAGCTGCATTGGTAATTCCACTTGGGTTAGTTAAATATATATATTATATTATGTGTGTATAGTTTAGTAACAACCATGGTATAATTGTTGTTATGCTGACTAAATTCTTGAAGGTAGTTGTTTTGCAATAAAGCAGCAACAAATAGAAACAAGACAAAAAAATGTTTTTATTTAAAGACAAAAATGTTTTAATTTAAAAACAAAAACTATATGAAATTAACTGAATCATTTCAATCAAGATAATAAAATAACACTGCTTCAAAAACTCATTATATTTGGTTTTCACTATGATAGATAACAGTTCCATCGATAATTGCAGTCTGCAATGGTAATTCCATTTGGATTAGTTAATAAATATATATATATATATATATATATATATATATATATTATATTTTTGTTATAATCTTGTGCATGTATTTATCCACACATAACTTGTGTGCAATATGCCCCATAGGCTTTCATGTAATTGCTTATGATGCATGTGTCTAAGCATGTGTGTCTACTTTAGTAATTACGCATGGTAAATAATAACATCTAGGATTTGTTTGTTTCTGCTTGACTGGAAGGAAAAAAATCCCGAAAATTATTTACAAAATTGGAGAGGCTCACAACAAACATCAATGGGTGTACCGCTTTTTTTAAATCTGTATTTCTTTTAGTAGTATACAAAGAGTTTTGTGAATGTTGGTTGTCCCTACATAGGTACATTTTTGGTTTGGTTCCTTTTCTTTTACTAGTTAATATTTTGTTTTTAATACTTAACTAGCATTCGTTTGCCTATTTTAAAATGGGGCCAACCCCCCCCCAACCCCTCCAGGTTTATAGTTAAGACTCACTTTGACAGATTTTTTGTTTCATAAGCAGCATCCAGCCAAGTTTGACCCTCAAAACACCTCAAGCGTGCCTTGGATTGTTCATGAAGATAGTAAACCAACAACCCCAAAACTATGAAATTAGGGGATAAATGTCGAAATACATCAGGCTGAAGGGGTAAATGGGAGGAACGGTTGAGAATCCCTGCACTAGTGGGAGGGTAAGGCTTTCATCATGTGACTTGTATGGCATGAGATGAGGACAAGTTGCTCATATAATGTTGTTGTTGGCTGGATCAGTGAGCTCATACATACCAATTGAGAGAACTCTTATGGACCAAACAAATCGCATCTTCAACTCCTACCTGTCCACATGAAATCTTTCTTCAGCACGAACTAATGGATTGGAAATCAAGCCTGATTGGCGTGCTTCAAGTCCAAAGCTTCCTCTGTTTTTGCTGGCTATTACAATATTTTTTTTAAGCTTCTTCAAGCATCTTCTTCCTGTTCTCAGAAACAGATCATTATTAGATATTGATATTCTCCTGCCATAGATTCTGGTGACTTCATCTGGAATTTGATATCAACTGGTAGAGTAGCTAGTCGGCTAAACATAAGTTTGATTTGTTTAAATTTACAGAAGTCATGTCTGGGTGTATTATAAGCAAATGCACATGTATCTAGGTAACTGTTCCACTCTTTACTTCCGGAATGGACAAAATTCACCAGAATATTTTTGGAAAATCTGGTTAAACCACTAATCAAGCCTATTTGCATATGGAATATTGCACACACATGCATACAAGAGCATTAATATCTGCTGTATCATGACATCAAACATGCCACATTACTAGTCTTTAACCCTTTCACCACCAGAAATACATGGGTATAAAATGTATTGAATAAAGATGTGTTCTGAATCTAGATACCAACATTGCAAAATCAATGTTTGCATTCTTTGCAATAGCACAAAAAATTGTCTGCACATGCTCATAACTTTATACCTGGGTGTTGACAATCTGTGCTAATCCAAGAACAGAAGATACCTTTCCATCAAGCTCATTATTGAATTCACAGCCTGGATCAGAAAGAATCACTGTAGGTAGTACCATCCTCATGATAGTCTAATAAAATTACCAGAATAACATTAAAATGACTACCTCACCCCAACAACTCTCCCAGCAGATGACCTGATTATTACCATGCCAGATTCACCATCACATTTGAGTCCATCAAAGAAGCATTGCAAAGTTGACAACCTTGTGGTGAAAAATGAGACAGGGGAAATGTATGAGGTGGAGGTGACAGGGGAACTGGATGAGGTGGAGCTGGATGAGAACAAGGTGGCGGCAAGATAGAGGTAGCAGTGGAGCTGAATAAGGTGAGGTGAAAGGAGAGCTGGATGAAACAGAGGTGACAGGGGAGAAGGAAGAGACAAGGAAACTCGATGAGAGAGAGGAGACAAAGGTATTAATGAATGAAGATAATCGCTGATGGCATTACATTTAAACAACCCTCAACCACACATACAGTAAGCTGCTATATATTATACTGCTCCCCTCAATCACACGTACAGTAACTGCTATATATTATAATGTTGCCCGCAACCACACATACAGTATGGCATGCTTTGTTTAATGTATGCAATGTAACTGGAATGATTTTTTAACCAAATTTTTTTTTTAGGGCAGTGGACGTTGAGTGATGGTTCTAATTAATGGAAACATAAAGTTTATTTTGACTTATACTATAGCTGGTTGTTTTATAGCTAACAAGCACAAGTTGATCTAGTTTTTTGGTCACATCTTGTATATAGCTAGATAATAGTAAAAGCAGATGCTATAGATTGCCTATTCCACCACCATAATCAATATTCATGCGCAGATTATTATCCAGCTAAAATGAGAGTTCTCAAATAATGTATCCAAGCCCTCATGCATATGCCTCCCTTCTCACCTCAAAAGTGCAATACTGTAAAACATACAAAGATTCTTAAAACAAGGTAACACACACACACACATACACACACATAAACTAACACACACACACACACTTCTACTCTTTTGCCTGGGTCAGCACAGTGTGCACAGAGTCCTGCTTGATACTTTTGGGGAATGATTCCCTGTGAAATGAAAATGTATTCATTTTACCAGGATCGTTCTAACCTAAAATCTTCACTATAATATATATATATATATATTTCTGTTCAAATTTCAGATAACTATTTTATCTGAGATCGGTACAAGTGCACATACTTCTGGCTTTCAAGTAAACCCACTGTGTATTGACATATCTTTATAAGCGTAGTTCTGTTTTCTGCATAATCAGTGCCATTGTCACTTGCTTCTTTTTTCATTTGTCTTAGTTCTTCCATCCAACTATCCACTGAGGGCTCGATTATTATACATATATACCTTGTATTTGTTCAGAAGAAAATGTTATCACTCATCCATAGTAATAAAGATTATGTGTTGATTGAGAATGGATGGACTCTGCTAAAAGGAAATTATCTTCACATTCACAAGGCATGCTATGTTGTTTGGTACACTAGAAGCACAGTGCCTGCTACATGTGCAGATTCTATTCTGGGCTCCCCAAAGTGGGTTTGATATTTGGTTACATGGTTCAACATTCAGAATACTAGGGCTCTAGCTCTATTCATAGGTCGCAACTTCATAATCCATACATAATATAGACTTGAGCTCCATCTATAGAAAGTAGCTGGGTGGTTGATGATTCTTTGTGTTATGCTAGAGCAGGGATTCTCAAACGTTCCTCCATCATTTACCCCCTCAGCCTGATGTATTTCGATATTTACCCCTTACTCCCATACAAAAAATGCATAGCCATCATAAAGACACAGAACAGTAAGAAGATAAGAAAACACATTTATTATCTAGGTTTTGCATAAAATATAGTAATATACTTTGATAAAGAAATCCATTACATAGTAGTAAACAATCACAGACCAAAGGCAATAGTGTGAATAAGAAATAGTAACCTCAGGTAAGTTATATACACCAACCTGCTTAGAGCTCTATAAGCCTTATATTCCCTCTTCCTTGTTCAATTATCAGGTACGGCAATTATTTACCCCATGCCATGTCATTTTTTACCCCCAGGGGGTAAATTTACCCCTGGTTGAGAATCCCTGTGCTAGAGTATTGTATTATACCATTATTTTATGTAGGATATTATAACTATCTTATCCAACTCCATAGTTAATACAGACACCTTGTTTCTATAATCTAGATTTAGCGATCAATCACATACTGCATTCACCTGCTAGATTCCCTTGCTATCTCTTTAGCTCAGAAGCTAGCTACATGGTGAGACCTAGTAGTGACTGCAATAATTTCAAGCTCCCTTTATACATAAAAAGACAGTATGCTGTTACTAACAGCAAAAAGTGCTACAACACAATCACTAGGTACAATTATATTCTTTGGCCACATTTTTTCTTAGATTGACATATGTATGACTTGGTCATCAAGCTTTAAACAGATCAGTTTGATTGCTTAAAAGATCGGAACAACTCTAGTAGCCAAGACAACTCTGATCTGTGCAATCCAAAGAACATGGGAGGATTTACATTACCCTTTCTTCATTTCACATCACTTTCATGAGGTAAAATGGTGATCTGTCATGTAGAGACCAAGAGAAAGACTTCTCTTTCAAAAAAATAGTCCTGAGGGTGCACTTATGTTTGAAAAAGGAACAATTTAAATCTTTGATTTAGGGGACCCTTTAACTTTTAATATAATGAAGACCAGGTAAAAGGTCCTGTAAATGTTTTTTGATTACATTGGTAAATTCTTATTTCATTTTGTTTTTGACTTTTATACAGACCCCAAAAAATATATATCTTAGCCAAAATTGCTTTGGCAGCTTCTTAGACAATTTTGAACCTAAAGGATATCATAATCCATCATGAAGGTAGTAAACCAGCACTCCAATTTATTTCAAGTAGCTATTGCTTGACTGCATAAACACAACCAATGGTACTTGTGTGTATTAAGGCACAACTTTTCAATTACATCATATTAACCTTAAATTTTCTAGCCATCAATAGCAAGAAGTAGGTGTAAAAACTGAACTAATTGTATGTTTCCACGAATACTCTCCTGTGGGATTTGTAAACTTTCCCTGCTTTCTTTCACAACAGTTTCCCCTTGTTCTTCAGAAAGTCTAATCGGTATCGCTGCACTGTAGTCACGTTTAAACCAGTGATTGATCCCGCTACCCTGGCAGCATCCTTCACTCGCATTCCTAGCCGCTTGATCAAGCTAGTGGCAATCACAACTGACCACATCCATCGTTGATCTAGAGTCTGCACCACCACAAACTCATCCATGATCTCCTCCGCTTTCTCATCAGTAAACTCCTCCTCATCATCATCATCCAATTCACTCTCGTATTCGGTCTCACTACCAATGCCAGGATCATCAGTGTCAGCATGCACTCGTGCAATGTCAGAGTCTTCATCTTCATGTTCAGGAAACAATAGCATTTTCATCATCAGGGTCAATATTTACAACTGGCAGAGATCCTTCTCCAGGTTGTTGTAGACCTACAGCCACAGAGTTGAGGGAGAGTTGTGAAGGAAGTGAGTCTTCTCCAGGTTCAAGAATAACATCCACATAAGTAGGAAAGAGTTGGGAGTAGACATCACCAGTTGGTTCTACAGCAGCTGCCCTTTTCTCTAGCTTTGCTTTGTTGAGCTTAGCATTTTTGGGTTTTAGTTTTAGACCCAGGAGCTTCAGCCATTTCCTTACTAGAAGTGAAAAAACAATTAACTTAAAACCATGTGGCAAAAATTTAAAATCAGCAATCATTTCACTTAAATGAGCACGTGCGGTTTTCATGGCAAACGCAGGTGTTGCCATGACAACGATGTTGCCAGTTGGTCGATTTTCAAAATTGATTTCAGGAAGAAAACGAAGTCTTTTTCTGGAGGCAAATTTCATGTAGATTTCAAATCTGACATTATTTATATCCAAGAAAATTTGATATATTTGCACAAACATTTTGGTTGCATTTATGAAGTCGAACACTACTGGTTAAAAACATATTAGGGAGTGCAAAGCACTCCCTATAAATTGGAAAACAAAAAACTAGGTTTATCGGTTAAAACTTACCTTTGCAGCTTCTTAGTATCCAAAAGGGTTATTTCAGCCAATTTTTTTAACCTAAACAATTCGAACATGTCCTAAATCCTTGGTGAAGGTAGGTAGCTATCTGGTAAACCAGCATCCCCCCCCCCCTCCCCCAAAACCATTAAAAATTCATCTTTAAGATTTTCTATCTTCTTACCTATTTACTTTCCTCCATTACATAATTTGTGTATATTCACCATAATTTTACCACCAGAAGACTCCAAACTCTCCTAGCTTTGAAATGACTAATCTGTTTCTTGATTCAGCACTAATCCATTTATAATACCAGAGAAATCCATAGAGGATCATACATTACATAAGCACATTGTAACATGCAGTATCGAGTCAAACTGAGCAGAGTCAGTAAGCAGCTGCATGTTTTCACTGCCAAGAAGTGATCATTTAATTAACTTAGAAGTTTACTCTTGTGACGGTAGCCACACACAGACCTTCTGCTTAAATACTTATTAAGCATGTGTGAGCTATTTGAATACATAGGCATGCTGTGCATAATGTAATAACAACCATGGCAGAAACATCTATAATAGCTCGGGTTTATGCTGACTAAATTCTTGAAGGTGGTTGTTTGGTTATAAAGAAACAACAAAGAGAAACAAGACAAAAATGTTTTAATTAAAAACAAAACAATATGACAGATAATCACAAACATTAACATGGACTGCAGTATGCAGATGTCTTTGCTACTTCAAGAGATGACCTTCGTCGCACAGGCAAATTGAACCATGACAAAATCTTTGGGTAAAGAAATTTCAATCTTACTTATACAGTGGGAAGTTTACATTCACCACAGACAACAAGCTATTGAAAATTATCCTGGGACCTAAATAAAGTATTCTATCCTTAGCGGTTGACAGTTGCAACGTGGAATCTTGTATTGGATGCTAATTACTACCAGATCGAGTATCACATCAGGTGCTCATGCTAATGCTGACAGTCTGTCAAGGTTACCATTGAAATCCACAGTGAAGATGAATATCTGTTCAAATCAACCATTTTCAACTGGAGAGCCTTCCAGTCACTACAAAGTAACTACTAACAGATGCCCAGTCCAATATTGACTTCAGCAAGGTATTCTTCATGGAGGAAGGGTAGCATATTAAGGCACCACCACTTCCCTGTTGCAAGAGTTCACAGAGAAGGGAGGCTGTTTACTGTGGAGAATTCATTCTGTAGTTCGACAGAAGCTGCAGTAGAGCTGTTGGATGAATTACTTCCGGACCATTCAGGCATCACCAGGATGAAGACTAAAACAAGCAGTTGCATGTGGTGGCTAGGACTTGTCAAAGCCATCAACCTAAAAGCTTTTTCAGACTATGAAGCATCCTTTAGTATCACCATTGCAGCCATGGGTGTGGCCAGCTACAGGTGAACCTTGATTTTGTGGGGCCTTTTCAGGGTTCTATGCTTCTAGTAGCTGTTGACACTCATTCAAAGTGGTTAGCGATACATATTATGAAGAGATAAGTGCTACGAAGATTATCGAGATACTCTTTGGTTTTGGTCCACCAGAATAAGTGGTGTCATCAGGGTCACAGTATATTTTGCCTTTTAATTAAATAGGGATTGGTTATATACTCAGTGTCCTTACAACATATGGTCTCAAAAGGTACCATCCCATATTGGCTAAGGCAATGTTTGTATCGATTGGGTAGTCACTAGTCCACCACCATATTTTTGCACCAGAATTTTCTGGGCATCAGTGCAGCTTGCTGGAGCCCAGTCAACATATGTGTCACTGTAGTTGGCCAGGTGATGTTTGAAACTGATCATCTCGAGAGCCTCAATCATGAGCTTGGTAGAAATGCTGGTAAGCAATATGTTGCTCTGCCATCGTGTCTTGCAAAGATCAAACAGAGGCACTCTCTTTGCTTCAACCACATTTTTCTTGACTATAAATTCTAGAAGACCACTTCTCTTTGGGCCGTTAAGGAAAAGGCGGCATCAATTTTCTTGGCAGACAACGACATTACATACCTGAGGCAGAAAATGGGATTTATATGCATCAGTGGCCATTGCAATGCATGTAAGTGGCTAATGGAGCTTCCTTCTTGATCTGTGCTTGGACACCTACTACATCTGATGACATGTTACTGGTACCATCATATCCCAGGCCACACACGTTGGATACTGGTATATTGTTGCCTGCCAAGAACACCAAGATATTTTCATCAATTTTCTCACCTGTTATTCTCTCTAGCTTTATAAAGGTAAGAACTCCTATCTGATGTCATTATTTACACCAACAAATGTGGCACAGATGGAAATGTGCTCCACATTGTGTGACATTACCTCACCAGCCAATAATTATAGTGTAGTAAAGTGCAGCATTCAAATTATCAAGTATACCCTGCAAAATTATGTACTTTCAATCAGCTCATTTTGTGTCTGGAGAGACAGGTTTGTCACACATCGCATTGCAGAAGTTTCAAGATGAATGTGTAGTACATCATCATGAATGGCCACAAACTTGAGTGAAGCAAGAAAATTCCCAGTGTTGCCAAATAGGTGAACATCTCTACATCGCCCCTTAAAGCGATACACTGCTTGCTACAATACAACATGACTCTAGTAATCGGCTTCAGCACGGTGCAGTTGTGTTTAATATTTGCAGCCAGCTTTCAGAGCATCAATCTGGGTAATAATGGTCGTATGTGGATGCTCAACAGTCCACAGAAGATCAGCTTGCTCCGGAGCACAGATTAAGCTCAAGCTTCTTGACCTTCGCACTTCTTTATTCCACACCCAGAAAGGCTGAGTAACCAACTTGCCTCTCAAATTGTCAGCACAGGAAATAGCACAAGCAATACAGAACACACCCAACAACCTGCTTGCTATACACCACCCAGTGGTGCCCAACAGCCACATGTGATGAAAACTAGGATTACAACCACCAAGAAACTGTGTGGGAAATACTTCATCCTTGCGAGGTTTCTTGTGATGATTCAACAGATGAAACTTCTGGGATGCAGTCAGGGGCCATACAGTGACAGCAATTTCTGGATGACTATGATTGAGAGTAAATTCCACCAATGTCCAGCAGAATGCAGGTGGGTCGATGACTGCCATCTGTGCTATCACCTGAGGTGTGACATACTGGAAGCTTTCACATCTTCCTTGTCAACCTCCAGTGCAGCTGGATGTGTTACCGATGTGATAGCACCACAACAAATATCACGAAATGACTCTGAGTGAGCAGAGTCATCAGTTTTCTTCTTTTTAGAAGTTAGAAACCGATCCAAGTTTATGCAAGTATCAGTCAACCTTTTGCTTTCTTCATCTCATTCCTCAGTTCTTCCCATCCTCCCCACTAGAGAGCAAAATCATTTATGCAAATCCAAAATGGTGCTCTCTCCAAACTTCCCCACCTGATGTTAAAATGGTATATTCAAACTCTAAACCGTACCTGCCACAACTTATTAACAGAGCTCAGCACATATATAGCATAAAAAGTGTTGTGTGTGGGGGGGGGGGGGGGGGATGCTGGGTCAGCACCGTTTGTGGTTTGTGGTTTCAAGGCTTGCTGAAGAAGAAACCATCCAATAGCATCTAACATTGTTGAACGATTTCAGAACTTCAGACCATTAGCTACTTCGACTTGTTTGTTAGCAGCCTGTGATCTCTGCTGCCAGTGGCAATACAGTTGTTGACGTACACAATGCAGGGATAGATCTAGGATTTTTAGACAGGGAGGGGGTTTCCAGCAAAAATTTTTTTATAATAACAAGGGTGCAATAGGAAGTACCAAAAACCTACCAAAACAAACTAAATGCGAGATCTACATGTTGCGTCAATTCAGGTCATGCATTACAAAATTCCACCCATTAATTAATGAAACTTGCTAGATACGCCATATACCATGAAAGTTCCTTAGTGCCTCTCATTCGACCTTTAAACATTTGTCCCTTCCTTTGTTTTAGCTAAACACAAATAAAGCACACCTACACATGTCAACAGATGCATCACGACCGGGACTAGATATCACTACAGGCCCAGAGGAAGGTAAAATGAAATAGTCCAACCAGGAAGTGGATGTAACATGGGTATGGTCAATGAAATGAAATGGGTGTGACCTAGGTGTGGCCAGGAGGAGGTACGTTTGATTAATTATTAGTTTATGTGATTACTTTTGAATAGTTACATAAATTCCCAGTCAACCTTTCAGTATAAACATGTACATCATTATCAGGTTTTCTGACAACATTGGAAATGGGTTCCCTATGACACCCACTCACCCAGATCTCGGACCTACATAGCATCCTCCCTGGACTCACCAAACATGAAATCAGGAAGGTTCTGGATGATGTCAGGAGGATTGCTCTTACATCTCAAACATGATTTTCTGAATGAGCTGGAATGGAGTCGCGCAAGATCTTTACAGTCATAACATAGCATCGTTGCTACCTTACATATATTTTCTTTTTCTTTTTTGACCTTGCCAAACCCATTTTTGTTCTGTAAATTCAGAATATACATATATTTGGAACCTTTTTGTCCTAGGGCCTCTTTTTTGCACTGTTTCATTGTTTTTCCACTTACTACAGTATATTATTATGTTAGGGATCAAAGTCCTAACAGCACCCTGAGGATAAAGGACTACAACTCACTAGATATGAGTACATGCATCTGATTGATTGAGTAGGGTTAGGTTCATTTTTGTAAGTCACTAGATAATTAGATAGGTGGTTATTTTTGTGAGGCAGACAGCAGAGTATAAAATCCGGCTGTCTACCCTTTTCCAGTCTGAATTAAAATAACTTAACCCTAACATATTGAGAGCGTTATACCTCAGCTAGAGGTGATGGTCTGAGAAGAGTCGCCTAACACTATTAGAAGTTGGTTCACCACCCACCAATTACAGACATGATTGAATTTTTTGTGTCATGATGAAAATGGTTTTATTAAAATGAGTTATTGAAAATGGTTCATGCTAGCTATAAAATATGCTGAAACGATTATGAATAAGATGCACAGATCAGTAATGACTTGCATTTCTTGCATCTACCAGGTAAATAGTCACATTCACTGAATTTGCCAAAATTTGATCCTATTGTCAGACATAGCGACAAAGTCATTTGCTACTGCAATCAAGTCCAATTTGTCTGTATCGTCCTTGTGTGCATGCAGCACCAATAGATGGTTCAGTCTCCCCTGAGTCATCATGCTTCTGATGTAACTCTTTACTCATCTGAGAGCACTAAATGACCTTTCACTTACAGCATTGGTAGCTGGCATGACAATTACAAGCTTCAGCAAAATAACTACTTCTGATATAAGCACTGTCTCAAAAGGAGACATTTTTCTAACATGATTACAGACCACTTTCACTGATATGGTAGTCTGTTGCTGTCTGGATAATTTGCTGATAAAGTATGAAGTTGTAGTCGAATTTTTTCACTATCAAAATCATCACAGTGGAATCCCATGACAGCAGTAAAGCACGCTTAAAAATCATCCTTCTTTATTGCTTCAATGATCAAACTCTCTAGATTTTGATACATTTTGTAACCTGGCTGATCAAACCTTTCTCATACAGATGGATCCAGGACTTCATAATAATCTTTTCGGTAGTAATCTTTAGGATCCTCGAATGTTACTCCCTAACCTGCTTCATCTAGCCTCCTGGAAGGTCTTATTCTTCTTGGCAATGCAGGTTCTTCCACATCCAGTGACTGACTAAAGGTTTGAACTCTTTGCCAAAACAAATCAAATGCATCATCAGATCGAAGTTGTGCAAGTGTGGCTACTGTCATGCTAGCTATTAAGCTGACTTTTGCAGCAGAAATAGTGGGTGACTGTAGAGTTTTACTCAGATTTTCACTGTGCTGCAACACCAAATAGGCAAGTTGTGTAGCGTAGTAGCACTTAAAAGTTCTGAATTGAGTTTGAACCCCAATAATTCGAGTTTGAGTAAGGGGTCTGAGGCATCATCCTTGGATAACCCCACAACTGTTGTAGTACAGTGTAGTTATCCAGGATAGATTTAAGGGAGGCAGCCTCCACTGTACACCTAGTGGGGCACAGCACACAAATCTGCACAACTAGGAGCTAGTTCATTCGCTAATTTCTCAAACTGAACAGCACTCTTTGGTGAGAACTTCACAAGCTTTGACACTTCAAATGCAACATCTAGTGCATCTTTCCCAACCGTAGAATTTTTTACGCTATAACAAACAGATGAATTCAGTCATGACCATAGCAATGCATGAATAATACTCTAGACTCCTCATCACATAGCTGCTTGGAAACATCATTCCTGGTACCACGCATGTTACTGGCACCATTATAGCGTTATCCACGGCATTTTCTCAGGGGCAGATTAAGTCTAGTAAGTGTATCCCTGATAGCTGCTTCAATGGCAAGACTTAATGTTGTCAATGCTATGCATGCCAACAAACTCTTCATGGAATCAACCCACCTGATGCATACTACCAACTGCTCCTTGCTTGACACATCACCGCACTCATCACACATCACACAAAACAATTGAGACCCATAATGTTAGCTGCAATTTTTCTTATAACATTAAGAAACATAGACTTCAGAATTTCATTCTTGACATTGTGAGATGTGTATTTATCACACTTTTTTGAAAGCCAAGTTTCTAATTCTAGAATCATCCAAACTTCGTAATTTCAGTAACTACATGAAATTACTGTCTATTTCTCCACCATCACCCCAAAATGCTAGACCTTACCTTGACAAAAATTGGACATTTGAAAGGATCTTCAGGAGTCACTGACGACTATCCTTTTTGTCCTGAGCATACTGTTTAGATCCAACATCTAGGCATGTAGAACAAGGTATAGCTACTATTACCTGTAATGCTTCCTTATAACACCCTGACTCCTCGTGCTTCTTTATGCCAATAGTGCCATCCTTCCAGTTGGTCAACCCCTTACAAATAAAAGCAGGATCCCATTGCTCTAGGCTTGGGCTAAATAATTGATGGAAAACTACAAGGCTAGCTACTAGTTTCCTAAGTAGATATATAGTCTCATTATTCAATCCTTGTTGCATTGTTGCAATACTAACCAGAATTACTGATCATTAGTGATGAAATAGCTGTGTTCAAGACCAGAGTATGCTTATCGATTTTGATCCTAGCTTGGGATCTATTGGTAGTTATGGTTATGATGTAGTGTAACTCTGAAGGTATTACCCATAGCTTTAGATATCTATCTCTAATTTGGATCATGAGTGTGAAGACGAAATTGACTTCTTAATTAAGAGGGGTTGATACCACCATAAAATACAAAAACTTGTTGGTACAACTTTGGAACTCCTGTATACTTCACTTTATAAACTTTGTTTATATCTGATAAAAAAGATCTCTCTGTGTGCTCTGTTTTTATTTTTTTATTTTATTGCATAGGTAGAACTATACTAAAGTGATAGGCAGTCAAATTTGGGGACTTCAAAACCTGCATGCTTGAATTTTCTGCAATTGTGACTTCTAGTGCTCGACAACTCAAATTACTCTGTACCAAGCAGAAGCCCTACTCTACAATCATTAGGTGCTAGAACATGAATAATATTTTTTAGCACCTAAGTTTGCATATGTGGTTGCAGAGTAGGGCTTCCTCTAGCCAACTAAGTACTGCTGTCACCAATCTGGAGCCAAAGTGCAGAAAATTCTAGTGCAGGTTTTGACTCCCCAGTTTTTATGCCTGTAACTTTTGCAGGCCGGTACGCAGGGGGGGGGGGGGTTCAAATTGATGGTATTCATAAGTAAGTTTTATCACATAATTCAGCCTGAAAAAGTTAATTTGTAAAATACATATGAAATTACAGCAATAAACTCAGTGAGCAAGCATGTTCTTGCACAACTGACTAAGTCAGATACCACAAGAGTAAGTATTAACTAAGTGAGATACCTAAAGACATTTTTCACTGACTGACTAATGACTTGACTAATTGCAGGATCAAAAGTGTTGCTGAGGCAGTGTGAGGCTATCTAGGCAGTTACACCATGGTTGACCTACATGTAGCAAGCAGTCCAGGGAAAATGTCAAAAAGACAAGCATCAAAAGACATCAGTTCTTTCTTTACCAAGAAAAGATAAAAGAATCAGGCGAGTATTAGGACTTAAATTAGTGGCTTGCTCCAGCTTCTAGAGTGTATTTTTGATTTGTTGTAGAACTTCCAGAACCAGTTTCAGTCACTCAGTTTGAGAGTTCTTCAACAGCAGTGGAGCCACCAATGGATACCACAAGTGATATCAATCCACCTTCTCCCACCACAAGCTCACATCTAGAGACTAGTAATTATATTGGTTCTTACTTTCTCCAGGAAGTGATATTGATACAATTTGTTGAACAGTGAGTGATCTTTCTACTGATTAAAAATACTCAATTTTGTATAACCACAAATAACTACCTAGTTTTTTACCATGTACTCACTCATATGGAACAAATCGTAATTTTAATTCTTCTTGGCTGGAAAAGTATCCTTGACTTCTCTATAGCCTTAAGTTGGATGGAGTATTTTGTGGGCCTTGTTCATTGTTATTAACTGGTACTAAGAGAAAAGATAAGGGATTACTTGTGTAAATAGGCCATTTTCTAATTGGGGCAAGCTTAGTAAAATCTTAAGTAGTCATTCTTCCCTTTGTTATCATCGTGAATGCATTCAAGATGCTGATATTCTTAAGAATACAATTGAGAATCCAGCCAGTCAAATTGATGTGATGGTTAAAAGTGACCTTCAACGGATGCATATTATGCAGCAAATTGTGCGTGCCATACTTTTTGGGGCTAAGCAAGGTCTTCCTTTTTGTTGTGATATAGAGGATCTTAAGCTTGGTAAGAATCTGGGAAATTTTCTTGCATTGCTTAAACGTTTTGCTGAAACAGATGCAATCCTATTTAACCACTTCAATAGCCCTAGAGCCAAGAATGCAACTTACATTTCTCCAAGATCACAAAATGATATCATCAAAGTCATTGGGTATGATGTAATCCATGCTGATATCATTGCTGAAGTTAAGAGAACAATATATTTCTCTGTTTTAGCCGATGAAGTAAGTAGTTATAATGTAGAGAATTTGACCATCTGCCTTCGATTACTCGATACTGACTGCACCATTTGAGAGGAATTTATAGCATTTTTAAAAAAGGAAAGGAATCGAGCTGTGGATATCTCTGATGGTATTATCAGGTGCCTTAAGAATCTTGAGTTGCCATTGATTAACTTGCATTGTCATGGTTATGATAGTGCTGCTGTACTCAATCTTGCAACCTTGAACTCTTGCTCAGTTCCACCTATCAGAAATTGCATTGAATGCATCAAGAATTTTACTCAGTGGATCAAATACTCTGCCAAAAGAGAGGGGCTTCTTCTTAAATTAATTGTTCCCCAAAGACACCAGTAACACACAGCTCACCAAATAGAGTACCGCTTCTTAATGTTTGTGTGACACGCTGGGTTGAGAATAAGATGGTTGGGAGCATTTCTGCCAGACACATCCTTTTTTTAATTACGATGATTGAAGTAGTACTTTACAGAGGCAGCAACCTTCCTCTTTATAGTGATGGGTGGATTCCAGACGATAAGAGAAATGCTCTTGCTCACATGAAAGCTCTAGAATCATTGGAGTTCATATATTCACTGGCAACGTGCTTTCGTTCACTGTTTTAGCTAAGAGAAGCTTTGTTAAGATTCAGAGCAAAAACCAAGACATGGTGTCTGCAGTGTCCATTGCTGTTGTGAGATCAAACAATTGAGAGAAGACATTGACAGTTTATTCCCAGCGTATATATGAACACAGCTGCAGATTTGCTGAAAAATCCAGTATCTCAATGCCACATTTAGTTCACCATCAACAAAATCATTCTAATCCTGAGTTTTATTTCAAAAAAGTGTTGCTATTCCTTTCCTTGATCTTCTCATAACTGACATATTTTCCAGATTTACTACTCATAGCAGGAAAGCAGCTTCACTTCAAGGATTGATGCCTTCACATATCTGTCCTGCATCATCTTTTGAAGATATTATCGAGGCAATAACATTCTACTTGGATGATCTTGCTAATCCTTCTATTATTGATGAAGAACTTCACCTCTGGAAATCAAAATGTTGAAAGTGCCAATGGAAAACAGGCCTACTTCACTAAGTGAATGCTTGAAAAACTGTTCCAATTCCATTTCAAATATTTTCTCTCTAATGAAGATTTTTGCTATTATTCCCATCAGTTCATGCTCATATGAACGATCAGCATCTTCACTTAGAAGATTAAATAATTACCTGAGATGCACTCAAATTGAAGAAAGGCTAAGTGCATTAGCCTTGATTCATATAAACTATGAGACTGAACTTAGTATAGATTGTATATGTAAATAATTTTTTGACAAATATCCACGAAGAATGGAGAAAGCAAGTTTGCTCTTTGATTAAGAGTTACATATTATTTATTATTCCCATTAAAACTATACTGCTGATGTTATATGTCAAGATTTCATCATGATCAATTAACTTGTAATTTGCATATCCATTGTCATTATTCATAGGATGGCCCGATAGTATCTATAGAAAGTGTCTTTTCCTGAACTATGTATGGTATTGGTTGTAGTCAGTGAGTACAATAACATCACTTTAATTTGCACTGGGTTAAGTAAAGGGAAATCCTTTGTCTGAACCCCCCCTTTCGAAAATCCTGTGAAACAGGCCTGTTTTGGTATGGTTATACCTACACAAAACCAATTTGAGCAGACAGTTATCTTGTTGATAGAGTGAAGTGTACAATATCTATTGAGCTCCAAAGTCATTACCTCAAGTTTTTGTAAGCATGTGGAATCTTCCCGCCCTTAAGCTGAAAAGACCATTTATGTGTGTGTGGTTAATCAAGGTGGTAATCTCACCACAAATTATAAAAGAAACTCCTACTCAAGAGTCTTGGGAATGGGCTTCAGTTAGCCTATCATGAGCTGCTAAACCTGACATGCATGCCACTAGAATGTGTGTCCCATAACATGCAGAAGAAATCCCCACATGTAGGAAGATGAAATCTCAATAGTTTTGGAGAGATTGTTCCTCCACTTTACTCCTGTTAATGACATTCCATCGCCAGTATCATCCTGTGCTTCTTTCACAAGCTTGTCTAGGCTGGCCTTCACATGTGGAGTGTCCCAACACTTTTGGAAAAAGGAGGACTCATCTGAGGGAGCAGGAACATTTACATCATTGCTCCAAACATCCATACCTAATTCAAAAGCAGGATAACTACAGCTCTCAAATCTACTGGGCAAGATTTGGTGAACTAGATGGAGGGACCGAAAGCGGATGCCAGGAAAGCCAATGGAGCCAACATGACAGCACTTCTGATCCCAAGACCACTAAATTTAACTGGCAGGGAGGCCTGTAGCCAAGTATCACTGTGCATGGGATGCTAACATTAGTTATATTGCTGAGGATGGCAGAGTCAAATTCTTTGATCTTTAACAGAGAGGTAAAGCAGGGAGAAGTGTGGAGATTCTATAGTAACTTTTAGCATGGAGAAGAGATGTGACACAGGAGACACAAAGCATCGTGTGAGTAAAGATGGCTTAGCCTACTACCCAAGAGCTCCAACATTTTAGTCCTGGACTCAATACATCTCTCAATGCCTTCCAGACCACCAATAGGAGAGAGCTAGTAAAGTGCCTACTTCAGGGTTCACCACTTGAATACCTGGGACAGCATATACGAGTTCTCCTATAGCAACCGGGTAGTGACTGATGATCTCACACTTGCTTCAGTTGAACTGTAAACCCACTCTCCCAGCCACATGTTCTATGCTACGAAAATCAACAATGATTTCTGACGCTAAACTACCCAGAGTCCCAACATCCAGGTAAAATACATTGATCTCTGACTTTAAATGCCTCAAGAAAGTGTGAACAGAAAAGAAGTGGGTCCAATGGATCTCCCGGTTGATCTCCTACTGCAGAATCAATAATGTCACTTCCAAAGAAAAGGGAGGAGGGTGAGCTGTAAGCATAGTGCACATAAGTGTAAATTTCAGTTGCAAATTGCTCAGTAGCTGCCAGATTATATCATGATGGATTGAGTTGAATGCAAGTCAAATTTAAGCAGGACAATGCCCAGTTGTAGGTAAACTCTGGCTGCATGGACCCTAGCTTCTGCACAAGCTGAGAAGGTGCAAGTCCATTCATAGCCTGTTTCAATCTAATACTAGAAACCTTGGCAATTAACCGTTTCAGCACCCATCTTTCTTATTTAGGGCAACCTAGGAGGCACCCCAAAAACTGTCACACAGTTCTACCTGCAAGAACCTGATTTGCAAATGATGTCAAAGCTTTAATCAGGTTCAGGCTATCACTTTGAGATGCATGTATGATCAAGTCCTTTAGATGCTGCAGATGTAGGCCATCAGGATCCTCAGCGGACCCACAAAGAAATGATCGAATAGCCTTTACGATCAACTTCCCTGAGACTTTAACACAGACACATTCATCAAAGATTAGATGCTGCAGATGTAGGCCTTAGGGATCCCCAGCGGACCCACAAGGAAATGATCGAATAGCCTTTACGATCAACTTCCCTGAGACTTTAACACAGACACATCCATCAAAGATTGGAGGAGGAGTCAGAGATATATTCTGGTCAGGTTAGGGTTGCTTGTCTTTGAGCCTGTTGAGTATGTCTCGTCAAAACTTGCTAGAGAATCCTCAGAGCTAGCAAGACAGATCGCTCACTTGAAATTACCTTCCTCCAATTTTGAAGAAGCAGTCTTGGAAAGCAGGTCCAAGGGTCTCTGTTAAAATGGGATTTCTTATTCCCTGGGACAAGGGTCTGAGTTGGGTATATTTTATCCCAAATGAAGGAGTTTGTATGTGCAAGGCTTCTTTTGGGCCCACCCCGACTAGAAACTCTCGAACAACAAGGGGCAAATTTAAATAACCTATCCCATTTATTCCATATCCAACGCAATATCATGATGATGGCAGTTAACTTCAAGGCTTTTTGGGGGCAAGATGCACGTGGTATCCTCTTTAAAATCTTTATCCACCATGGCTTATCCTTAAATAGTACTTGCTCACTTGTAATGTATTTGGATTAATATATTTATATATATGCATTCACCTGATGCAGTGAGTCTGTTGTATGAAAGATAATTTAAAACTTGATATGTGGAGAATACTAAACTGGCGATGAGGACGGGATCATATCTATCACCATTGGATAGAACCTTTCCAAGTAGAAGTCAATGACTGGAATCAATACACTGATATTGCCAATGATATAACAACAAATGAAAAGAAGCTAGCAGTTTTCCTCGCTCTAATGGGAGCTAAGACTTACTCACTTACGAGTGGGTTGATTGCTCCAGAGAAGCCGGCAACAAAATCCTACAAGGACTTGACAAAAGGTCATTTCAAGCCCAACCAACTAATCATTGCCGAGCATTTCGATTTTCATAGGTGCAATCAAGGAGCTAACGAGACCTTCGCAGAATACATGGCAGAGGTTCGAAAAATGGCTGATCATTGTAACTTTGGAGTTCACTTGCAGGATGCTTTGAGGGACAGACTCATTTCTGGTCTGCAAAGTGAAACCATTCAGAGATGATTGTTGACTGAAGAAAACCTCACTTCGGAAAAGGTGTACAGTATTTCTCATGGCATGGAAACAGAATCAAAGGGCCAAGAAACTGCAAGCATTCTCTCTCACAGAAAAGGCAAGTGAAGTTCACTACATACAAAAGCAGCCAAATCACTGGCCTTGCTACACATTCACAACCTCAACCTCTGTGACAACTAAGCCAACTGTTTGCTGGCATTGTGGAAAAACCAGTCATTCAGCTGATAATTGTTTCTACAAACGTTAAACTTGTATATCATGTGGAAAAATGGCCACATCGCTAAAATGTGTAGGAAGCCAGTGACCACAGCCTAAATGACTCATGTGGTTCAGGAAAGAGAAACTCCTTGGAATACAGAACAGAATTACCCTGTTGGAGAGCAGAAAGACTTGCCACTTTTTAATATATCAGTGGTCCAGCCTAGTGGTAGTCAAGGGGATTTCATTGTGGACATAATGATTGACCAGAAAACACTAGTAATGGAACTGGATACAGGGGCCTCAGTGTCACTGATACCCGAGGAGACATGGAAGAGGAATTTTCTGGAGGTATACACTTCGAGTCTACATATGTGAAATTAAACACATACTCCTGGGATGGTTTGTGTGTGTTAGGTAAACGGAAGATCCAGGTCCAATATGGAATTCATAGAGCCCAATTTCCCTGTGGTGGTGGTTAAGGGTAATGGAGCCTCATTGGTCGGCCGTAACTGGTTGAAAAGTATTCAAATTGATTGGGGTTCCATAAAACAAGTCTTTTCCCAGTTGGACAAACTGCTATCTGAACATCAGGAAGTTTTCCAAGAAGGGTTGGGCATACTGAAAGAAATTCAACCAAGTTTGACAATAAGGTCAGGATCAATATCCAACTTTTTCCGACCACTGACAGTGCCTTATGCCTGAAAGGAGTCACAAGAATTGGAATGTCTTGAACAGCACGGCATCATTGAACCTGTCAAGTACAGTGATTGGGCTGCTCCTGTAGTTCCTGTTCCCAAGGCTGTTGGTAGCATTTGGTTGTGTGGGGATTACAAAGTGACCATCAACCCCGAACTGTTATCAATTTCTGGTATCCATCCTAGAAGATCTGTTCTCCATGTTGGCTGGCGGAAAGATGTTTACGAATTTGGATTTGCCCTGAGATTACCAACAAGTGATCTTGGAGCCAGTATCCTGTAAGTACATTACTATCGACACACATAAGCCAGTATACAAGGCTTCCTTTTGGTGTGGCCTCTGTTCCCACCATTTTTCAGAAGATAATGGAAAAATTGTTACAGGGTATATCAAGGTTGGTGGTATATATTGATGACATTTTAATTACGGGCCATATGGAGTAGGAGCACATGAGAAACCATAAGGAAATGTTAAAGAGGCTGGAGCAGAATGGGAAAAGCATAACAAATGTGCATTTCTTAAAGAAAAAGTTCATTATCTTGGTCATTGCATTGACCAGGAGGAGTTGCATACGATGCCTACGAAAGTGACTGCAATAGTGGACGCTCCTATACCATAAAATGTACAGCACATAAGAGCTTTCCTTGGCATGACAAATTATTATGGCAAGTTTATTCCAAGGCTGTCAACAATTGACCACCCATTATGTGTAAATCAGTCCATTGGAATTGGACTAAAGAATGCCAGCAGGCTTTTGAGATTCCAAAAGCCAAGATGGCGTCAACTGGGGTATTGGTCAACTGCAACCAGACACCACAGTTAAACCTTGATTGTGATGCCTCTGCAGATGGAGTGGGGGCAGTATTGTCACATACATACCCTGATCGGTCAGAAAGATATCCTTCCAGGTCCCTCAATAGGGCAGAACGTAACTATGCACAAATTGAAAAGGAATGTGTGGCGTTGATTTTTGGAGTTAAGAAGTTTCATAAGTATGTGTACGGTAGGCATTTTACCTTGGTTACCGATCACAATTCCTTATTGGCAATATTAGAGTCAAAGAAGAATTTGCCTTCACTTGTCTCCAGAGATGGGCCATTTTTCTATTATGGCTATCAGTGTGAACCTAAATTCCGTTCTACAGGTGAGCATTCTAATGCTGATGGGTTTTCATGGCTTCCACTGAGTCAAACCACAGCCCTGGGTGAGGAGTTGACCGTGGGGGCTGCGATCTTTAATGTGCATCAGATAGAGTCTCTAGCTAAGCAGTTGCGAGACCAGATAGAATGAGACCCTCTCCTGAGTAAGGTGTTATGATACACGCAGAGTGTGTGGCCTAATATGATTCCTACCAACTTTAAACCCTTCTTACAAAGAAAAGATGAATTGACTATAAAGGCAGGTTGCCTTCTGTGGGGTGCTAAGGTATTGATTCCCGAAAAATATCAACCACAAGTACTAAGGGAGTTACATGCTAGTCACCCAGGGATTGTGAGAATGAAAGGTTTAGCCCGAGTTCACGTGTGGTGGCCAACGATGAACACTGACATCGAAACAACCATGAGAAATTGTCTGTCCTGTCAAGGTATTTGTAATCGACCCACACTGGTGGTGTTGCATTGGTGGCCATGGCCAACCGGACCATGGGAGAGGATTCACCTTGATTATGCGGGGCCTTTCCTAGGTACCATGTTCCTCATTGTCATGGATGCATACTCTAAGTGGTTGGAAGTCCTACCCATGAATAGTATCACAACTGAGAAAACATTAGAGGCCTTAAGAACCTTGTTTGCATGGTATGGTCTACCAAAGAAGTTGGTATCGGATAAGTGACCCCAGTTCACAGCCAGTAACTTCCAGAAATTCATGGTGAAAAATGGTATTGAACATCTGAGGAGTACCCCTTACCATCCAGCAACCAAAGGGGAGGCTGAACCATTTGTTCAGATATTTAAGAATGCTCTGAAGGCAGGACAAAATGATAAAGGAACAGTAATTCAAAAGCTATCTCAATTCCTGATGAGATATCGAATCACACCACACACAACTACGGGTGTTACACCAACTGAATTATTCCTGAGACGACAGATACGGACACACCTAGATTTGTTGAAGCCATCTACCGAAGATCATGTATGGAAGAAACAAGCAGAGCAAAATAAGTACCACGATACCCATGCTACATGTCGTAGTTTTGAGATTGGGCAAGCGATACTAGCACTCGATCACCGTGCAGGTCCTAAATGGGTTCCGGGTGGATCATGGCTAAAACAGGGCCACAGATCTGGAGTTGCCACATCGATCAATTGTTGGGTTACCCCAGGGGGTTGCAAAGAAAAAGAGTGTTCCAGACAGAGAGAATTTTGAGACAGTCCATGCAGTTTCAGAAGACATTCCACAAACAGGGTCGAAGGACATTGTAATTCCCCAAGTTGAAGTAGCCAGTTCTATGGAGGTGACTCCAGAAATGGAAAAGGTGGACGACTCAAACGCAAGTGCCAAAAGTGTGGAGCCTAAGTCCTACCCGCAAATAATCCATTGTCCTCCTCTTCGTTTCAAGCTACTTTCAAATAAGGAGGAAGGAGTGTAATGTATTTGGATTAACATGAGTCATTTCCTGTGTGGTCATTCCATGTCTAATTAATTATGGTCACATCACCTGATTGTATCATGTGAGCGGATAATGGTTCCTATATTATATGTGTGTGCATTCACCTGAGGTGAGTCTGTTGTATGAAAGATGAACTAAAAAACATTATTGTAAGTGGAGAATACTAAAAGAAAACCCTTGGTTCTTCCAGACACTTTTGATGGAAGCAATGAATCGAACTGAGAGCAATGGATTTACCACTTTGACAATGTCACCATTGTCAATGCCTGGAGTGATGAGGACAAGCTTAAGTGGCTCAAGGTTAGGTTGATGGGAATGTAGGTGGAAAATTAAACCATTGCACTTTACCTGAATCGGGCTAAGTCTCTCCTCTACATCCCAGAAGAAGCTGCACCTCTTCCCAACCATTTACATGCTGACATCCCATTAATAATGGATCGATTCGATCTTCTTGGTTCTCCCATAGGCATGCCTTCCAATTGCAAGAATATGGTCCTTTGTCTGGTGGGAAGATGCAGGAGGTTCTGGCTTGGCTCCCTGACCTCCAAGCCTCCCAGATGGAGTATACACTCCTTTGTTCTTCTTTAGCCTTCCGTAAAGAGACCTTTGCCCTCCGTACCACCCTACTAAGCTACATCAGGGGTGCCACTGGGTCTTTCGACAATGATATGAAGGAAGCCATTTCAGATCTCATGGGAGAATCCTCATCAGATTGGGATTGGCTGAAGGCTTCCCTCTCTAGCTCCCTTGGAGGTTTGAACATTAGGAAGGCCACCCTTCATGCCCCAGCTGCATTGAAAGGATCCCTGGTCCTATCTAGCTCCCTTGCAACTAAGATACCGAGGCACTCCACTGACTTCTTCCATTTCTTGGCCCCCACTCTGGAAGACCTGGCTCAGTTTGTGTGCAAAAGATTAGCACTCACTTGAGGATGTGGATGTCTCCCTCTGGCAGCAATCCCTCTCACACCATAGATCTGGTTTCCTTTGACCATCTTTTGGTTAGTGGACAAGACTCACGATCTAGGGCATTGTCTCTCTCTCCACCCAATCTGGAGACTGGTTAAATGTGGTCCCTTTACCAAAGCCCTTGGTCTCCATCCCCATGACAGGGAGTTCCGTCTGTACCTCCAATACTGGGGAGAATACAATATCCCCCATATGTCAAGTTGTGGTTAATCCTCTTGGTGACCTCCAAGTTGGATGTGGGGGTAACAGTGACCAGATCCTCCAGCACAACTCCATCTGGGATGCACTCTTTTTCAGCTGCTCAGTCAGCTGCCTTGGCACAGAAGGAAATGTCTGACCTGATTCCTGGTTCCTGCAGCCACCCAGCCAATGTGTATCTCCATATCTGTAAGAGAGGTTTACCAGCAGCTTTGGATATCACCATGATATCTATTCTCCAGAGGTGAACCCTAGAAGGGTCGGATCAACCAGGGTCATGCTCTCTCTGTGGGCCATGATTGGAAAATGACAGCCGATGCTGAGGCCTGTCATTCAGTTGGGGTATCCTTCACCCTAATGGTAGTTGCTCGGGGACTGGGTGGATGAGGCTACCGAAGTCATCAGGACCATGGGGTGGCAGCAGGGACAGATAACCCTGTGGTGAGGTAACTCGGCTCTCTGGATGAACCAGCTCCCTATCCGAGCTCCTAATGTAAATTGGATCATCTTACTCTCTGGAATTTCACTACAACATAATTATGTGATATAGAATTTCTGGGGTACACCATCAAATTTTCTACAGAGCACAGAGAATGATCTATCTTTTGAATACCAAGGTCATAGAGTGAAATCTGCAGAATTTATGGAGCTTCAAAGTGCTAACCAAAGTTTTGTCAACACTTGTAGGAAACACATGTGATTTAGGTGTTTTACTTATTTACCATGAAAGTGTAATTTTTTATATGACATAAAACAGTCTAATTCAGTCAAATTTTATCTTTAGTAATTAATTTTATATAATCCGAAAGCTCTATTGCTCTGTATTTTGAACACATAGTTTTCTAATCCAGTCATTTTCTGATGGGATATAGTCGGTCACCTGACAGCAAAAATGAAATTGGGATAATGGGAGAAATAAAATTGTTCATTAAAATCTTTGTATTCATAAGTTATATCTGTACGTACTGTGATATAACCATAAATGACAAGTTTTGAAGACTGATGGTTGGGGAGCTGGTCCATTTATTAAAAAAATTAAATGACCTTTGTGGTTTTGCCCATATTTCAGTCATAGTTTATTGCAACACTATTTAATACGACCTTAGGAAAGCACACAGAATGGGCTACCTTTTGAGACCAAATGTTTTGAAAATAAATGAAGTATTAATGTTTTTTTGTTTTTTTTTAACCATGAGAAATGATCGATTCCCCCTAATAAATTTGCTCAGAGAAAAAGTGTGGTTTCCTGGAATAGAAACTATGGTACTGATTAACAACTGTCCAGAAAATCATCCAGAACTGCTCCAAATGTCAATATTGCCTCCAGAGTAAACTATTAAAAAGTTAGAATGTTTTAATAAAACACGAGAAATGGTTGATGCCCTCCTTTTAATCTTGCAGCAGCAGAATCTTGAAGGTTTGTGCAGTTTTGTGCGAACCTGCAGGCTACTGATAAGCCTGACCACAAACAACAGGTATACTAACCACAAGAAGATACACAATTTATACTCGCACATAAACAACTACACAATGTTTGTTGAAGTGAATCTGTCACAAGGTGCGAACACTACCTTATACAGTATTTCCCAGTATATTATATACCATCAAAGCAGTTCCTGAGTTTCACTAAATTGTTGGAAAAGGTAAGTGTCTCCACTCCATCTAAAATTTGCAGCAGCTAATTGTCTACCCGGAAATAGTTTTTTGTGGTTCTATAAGTGTTACCTTGCTATTGTATTTCTTTACTCTGCCACACTATGCCAAGCAGGGGTGGCTCCAGTAGTTGCTGGTTGGGGGGGCAGGGGGCTGGCGTGTGTAAGCATGCTAAAATTTTTGAAGACTACCCCAACTTTTATCACACACACACATACACAAATTACAATGATTACTTATAATGTTCTTCATTTAGTGTTATAAAATCTTGGGCAATTTCTTGTAAGTTAAGTCTATCTGTGAGATCCTTGTGGATGTGTAGTAAAATGCAGTTATTTAACCTTTTTTCTGACATAGTGGATCTTTTTAGAACACGTCTTAAAGTGGAAAAACTTCTTTCAGAGGTTGAGGATGTAATTGGAACTGTAAAGTAGAGGCGTAGCAATCTGTGAACTTCTGGAAACATTGATCGATACGCAAGTGTACTCATAGCTTCACATATTATTCGAATGCTAGTTACTTTCTTCACTTCTGGTAAGGCCTGGTTAATAACACAACTAGAACTCCCAGATGCTTCTTCAGTCGATCAAAGTCAAGGTCATTCTTAAAAATAGATTCTTGAATGACTTCAAGCTCACTTTCATAAACTTCTCCATTAGCAGCCTTAATAAGAAGTGATTCCATTGCAATCATGGGGTTCATTAAATGCACTTGCTTAAATCGATCATCCAGTTCTTGGATAAGGATATCACAAGCTTCATAATAAATTTTACGAAAGTAAACTTTGGGTGGGTGCATCAAACTGATGAGGTTGACTGCTATCGAATCTTGCTGGTAACCTTTTATACCTAGGCAGTTTAGGGTCCCCAATTTCCAATGAATGAGCCTGATCAACAACAGCACTATAGAACCTTTCAAACTCTACATCTTTCCTCTGGCGCTTGTAAAAATCTTGTGTTACATTAACTGCTGACATTGCCTCTTGAATGCTTAGATCCTTGGCTTGTAAGACTTTAGAAGTTTCTTCAGCAGCACTGAAAAGAAGGTGACCCAATTTTAAACCAAATAAAATTTCAAATTTTTCCAAAGCAGCAAGTATTCCAGCTGCTTTCAATCCATAATCATCATGGGTTTCCATAATAACACCATACTGATTGATCACAGCACCAATGGCACCAGTTCCTACTGTCCATCGAGTTGGACACAGCACCTTAATGCCAGTCTTATTTACCAACAATTTCTTAGAAAAGAGATGCTTTCTTTTAGGAGAGTAATTTATTAACTTCACTATTTCTCTAATAAGATCAATAGTATCTGCTGTATCTGCCTCCCTGCATCTTGCAGGCAGAGATTCAGGGAGTGAGCCAGACAATGGACAGGTAATGCAGCTGGGACTTCTTTTCTGAACAAGGTATATAGCTAAGCCTTTTCTTTTCCCTGCATTGCAGCAGCTCCATCGTATGCTTGACCACGACATAATGACAAAGGCAAAGCACATTGCATAAGCATATCTTACAATACAACAAATAAAGTTTCAGCTTTAGTGTTAGGAAGATTGAATAAACCAACTGAATCTTCATGCACCATATAATAATCATCGACATACCTTATAGACTAGTTAAACTGTTCTTTAAAAGTAACGTCAGTAGCCTCATCAGCAATCACAGCATACCAACTAGGAACACTACTCATGATTCTTGCTAAAATTTGTCGTAATACTTTTTGCCCCATCAGATTTATCATTTCATTAACAATGTCATGTGATAAATACTTCCCTTCCTTGACCCAATTTTTGACGTCATTATTATCACTTGACCACATGCTTAATAATTGAGGTAGATTTCCCTCTTCTTCAGAATGTCCACGCAATGCTATGCCTTGCCTGAGAAGATATTTCATAGCCTCAAGTTGTTTCAAGAGCCCAATACACCGAGACAGTTGAGCTCTACCAATTTGAGTGTTGAACTGAGTAGCAATTGATGGATTGGCAAGAGCATTCCATTTCAACTTCATTTCAAGATGCATATCTGAATTCTCATGGGTACGAAATTTTTGAAGCTTTTTTATAATTATCAAATACTTTAATTGTATATGCTTCCTCACCTTTTGTCGAAAATGTAAATAGGTCATGTTTGTGTGCATATTTGCAGTAGACACAAAATACTTTCTTCTTCATAGTACATAGAGTGAGCCATTCATGTTTGTCATCCCATGTAGCGAGAAATTTGCGATCATTCTTAGCAAATAGAGATAATCCCTCCTTTCCTCTTGGTTGGTAAGCAGTTTTTTCCTCAATTACAGCATTTTCATGCATTCTTCATTGACAGTAACAGATTCATTGTCACCAACAGAAATACTTTCTTCCCCTATCTCTTCCAGACATTCGAGCTCATTACATACCTGTTCCTTTCGACAGACTCTGGTTCTGAAAGAACTTCAAAGTCATGTTCTTGTAAAAGCTCATTCCCAGATACACCAGGCATCCCTTCTTTTTGTGAAGTTTTCTTCTTCTTTGGCCACATTTCTGTTAGACTTCTTTGAGTTTCCTTTCTCTTCATCTCCAGCTGCTTATTTGCTCATGTGGGTTTAATAATTTGAGCAGCTGCAATCATAATGTGGTTTTAGCAGGTGGTTTTGGCAGGTTAACATGTGGTCTGGGGTTTACAGGCAGCTAATACAGTATAATTATAGCATGGCCACAAGATCATTGGGGTGGGGGGGGGGGGGGGCGTTTGCCTGGAGCCTGCTGTAGTAGTACTGTTAAAGAGTCATCTACTGCTTATGACTCCCTAACCTGACTGAGCTACCAGACTGTCTGTTAAGGCTCTTATCCTGGTTATCCCATTGCTAATGCCTGGCAATAGTAACTTAAAGATTAATAAATTACACTCAATTCCAGTACACTCAATCAGTCCTCAAAACACAAAAGATCTCGTGATTGTCTGTCTACGTGCAGGGATGGATCCAGGGGGGGGGGGGGTTCTCGGGTTGCAACCCCCCCATAACGTTCTAAATACTAGCTCCACCTCCAGTTTCTTTGTTAGTATAGACACTTTGTTAGATATAGACACTTGTTAGATATAGACACTTGTTAGATATAGACACTTGTTAGATATAGACACTTGTTAGATATAGACACTTTGGTTAAACTACAAACTGTTAAATATGAATGAAATTCTAGTAAACCCACACTCCTGGAATGTGGCTGTGCATGATATAGCTAGTCATTTTGCATTCATTTTGCACATCTGCCACCTTGTCTGGAAGTAGAAAGAGGCCATAACCCACCCCAGCTGACAACTTTTTTTAAAAGGTAAGATACAATATACAGCTAGTATATGAACAATAAGGGTTACGAGTTGAATGCTCAATTTATAATAGCCTTCTAATTAATGTAGAATCGAGTCTGGGTCCCATATCCCTGTGTCAACGACTGCTGATGATGGTAACTCTAGTGCATCAACTGATATAGATTTATTTGTCCAATCACCATCAATGACAGTCACAACCACTACATCGAGCTCTTCCTTGTTAATGCCAACTACTGTTTCTTAGTTTTATGCTCAGCAACAATTGATACGATGACTACATCACCGTCAACTAGTGGACAGGTGGACTTAGGGAGAATAGTTGAAGCCGCTCAAGGTAACTGGGATAAGCTTAGGTCATTAGCAAATAATATCCCAGATGATCGTAAGAAGCAATATCTTTCTCATCATTCCAAACCTTCTTCTTCTGATCATCTTCATTCACATCAGGTTACCAAAGTGGAAAAACCTGGAGTGTATCCTTCCAGCTTGTACAATTTCCTTGGCTTTCATACAGCACTGTTCTTGCAGGTGGTCTTTGCAGATATTGTATAGTTTTTCCAGAGCAGCCGGGTAGAGGCAGTGTTTCTGGAGTTGGCAATCGTTCTGGTTTGTTAGTTTTGTCTCCATACCAGAAACCATACTCAAAAGCACTTGGCAAGGATGGTGTACTTGTATGCCATGATCAGACTCAAATGCATTGCCGTGCAGCTGAGAGGGTAGACCTTTTTCTGAGAAATTTTAACCAACCAGATGAAAGGATAGATACAAGGCTATTGAAACAGAGCAACCAACAAGCTGAAGAGAACAGGCATGTTCTCCAGCTGATAGTTTTGGCTGTAGAGTTTTTGGCAAAGCAAGCACTACCATTCAGAGGCCACTGTGACTACAGAGTGGATTTCTCAGATGAAGATCGCAATTTTGTAGCCACACTTCAGCTTTTGGCTAAGACAGTGGCTAAGACAGATAAGCTCCTACACAAACAACTTCTCTCAGCTAAAAGGAATGCGAAGTATACCAGCAAGACCATTCAAAATGAGGCTATTCACATAATTATATGCATCTAAAATTAGAGAGCATATAACTGAACAGCTCCGAGAATTTTTTTTGCCATTGCTGATGAAGCCACAGATCCTCATTCTAATCAAGAGATTCTTTCTGTGTGCTTCAGGTATATTGATCTGTCCTCCCCCACTGATCCTTATATCAAGGAGTGCCTGATTAGCTTTATCTACTTGGACCGAGCCAATGCTTCATCCATTTCAAGAAAGATTCTTGAAACAGTTTCTAGTCCTTCAGTTTCTTTAGATCCCTGTAGAATTAGAGGGCAAGCTTATGATGGAGCATCTGTGATATCATCCGGCATTGCAGGAGTTCAATCTAAAGTCAAGTAGGTCAGCCCACTAGCTCTGTACACACACTGCTACTCACACTGCCTTAATCTTTCAATTGCCAGAGCATGTCTTGTTCAGGAAGTACGAAACTTAATTATAGTTATAAATGAAGCACACCTCTTTTTAGCTCACAGCCCTAAGAGACAAAACCTTTTTGAACTTATAGTCAATGAATTCTTGCCTTCTTTAAAAGCAAGAAAGCTTCCAGGAATGTGTAACACAAGATGGGTGGAGAGACATACATGCTTTGAAATGTTTCTTGAAATGTATGAGCCACTTATCACTTTCTTAGATGCCATTTTGTGTCAAATTTAGGCTCATCAGATGGGAGCTGGAATTGGGATACTGAGACAAGAGTGAAAGCACAAGATCTGAAAGCTGCTCTCTCTTCTTTTCAAACTCTTGCTGTTTTTATAATCACAAAGAATGTTCTTGATGAAGTAAAAATACTTGCTTCAAAACTTCAGAAGCAGGATCAAGATATATATGATGCCTATAACAAAGTTACTGAAGCGATTGAATGCTTGAAAACCCTCAGAAAGACTATTGACACAGTTTTTAGCTTGTTGTATTGTGAGGTACTTGAACTGGCTGAGTCAATTGGTGTGAGTGAGAGTGTTCCAAGAAAGACAAGCATCCAAGCTGATAAATACTTATTCATTACACAGTACAGTGTGCATGGGCTATCTCCACCCCTGCACCCCCCCCCCCCTGTACCTTTCTAAAATTCCTGGATTCACCCCAGCATCTTCCTTAGGTTGTTAGTAGGCAGGCAGCCAGGACCATAGCCCGGAATAAGTATGGGGTTTCCTGAGCACTTGCACTATTACTCACCATTCTTTTTAAAGGATACCATGTTCAATTTTACATTTCTTGTTATAATAATGTTGGTGATGATATGTCTTGTTATATAATTGCCAAGAGAAATGCAGGACGGTGCTTTCTTGCAAAATGATTAATGATCTGATCATGATTCAGGAAAGAAAGGATTTCCAGGCAACATGGAAACCCCCGTGGCTATGGCCGTGAGTAGTTCATCAACCCCCCCAATCTAAAATTCCTGGATCCACCCCTGACGTGGCTTAAAGGTGCTCTACTACTGAGTATGACCTAATAAGGTCATGACTGTCTTGTTCTTGAATAGCCTGCATCTTGGTCTGTGCATGATCAGGGAATCCTGCCTGACAGTTAGGGGGGTTGGGCTACCTAACAAGTGCCTTCACTGCATGTGCACAATATGTTGCCAGTATTATTAATTTTCCAATAATTAAGGCTACTTATAAATAACAGTGAACTAGTTATCGTCAAGTGTTTCCCACTGAACCCTGAACCAAGGCAGCATTCCTACACTGAATGCCCACAGATAGTCTCTGCATCAGGTAGCTTTGGGTTGTTTCCTCTCTGTGTGTCGCTCCCACAAGTCTCGCAGGAACTCTAAAGACTTCTTCTCTATCACACCTGAAGTTTCAATGGCTTCTGGGGCAAAGGAATGGTCATGCATTAAAACCCGGTACTTCTCCAGTTTCTTCTCCTCTGCCATGGCTACCATTAATCAAGCCCTACTGGTGGCCTGGCCATGACATGAAGGGGCATACATGCCAGGAGAGGTGGTATCCCACACCACACACAAGTTACCCATTCTTCCAGGGGACCATTGTGATGCTAACCTCTGTATTCCCATCTGGCAATACAGACCTGATGGATAGATTACAAAATTAATAATGGACTTTGCAATGGTATGCAATGATGGTGGAGTGGTAATGAGAACGGTATAAATGTAATTTTGACATATTTTGTTGACAGACTATCACCAATGATGGGTGTAACATGGAGATAAGTAGGAAGAGTAACCGTTTAAGCATGGATATAGATTGCAATAGGTGAAGGTTCTTTGGGTAATTGCCTTTTAACTTTAAATTTTATTGCTGTGAGGGACTTCTTAGATTAAAGATGAATCACGCGATTTATTTAGAAATTGCAACTGTATGAAGTACGACAATACCTCTGCTGTAGTTTACTTCAAGCTGATGATCTGGTGTTGTTAGTGATACAATCAAAAATAGAGCTCCATCCAGTACACCAGAGGAAGTATATGAAGAGAAATGATCCTTGACTTGTAATCAGAAAAATTGCTGGTTAGTTCAAAGTATATTCTATTGCCTGATGCTGTGCCTGCATCCGGTCAGGGTTGAGGCCTGACAATTCCTTATCTGCTTCCATTGACATCTTTCTCTGGTTAAAACTTATTTACTGTTCCCAGCTTTGGAAGCATCTTTTTCTACAAAGTGAAAATTTGTCGGAACTTATACCAAAGATATTCTCATAGACCTGCTAATGACCTTAATCAACACTTATATCATCCCTATTGGATTTACATTGCTCTGTGTGCAATAGACACCTTTCTGGAGAGGGCTGGCCTGTAAGGGTATTAGACCCCTCTGCAGTCTCAGCCCTGTTGATTCTCCATTTACTCTACTTCCAACCAGATTGACTTTACCTTTGTTAGTTAACCTAAGGCCTAACCACCATACAGTCTAGCTGGGTAGTTGTGGAGGAGGACTCTGGTGGCAGGATTTACCAAGAGAATTGTGTCTGGCTGTATATATATATAGGCAGACTATTTCTCCTCCTGCAGGATCCCTGTGTTTGTGGACCCTAACAGGAATATTTCTGTGAATCATTGTCTAGAGTTCTATAAACTTTCATGCAGATGAGATTATGAGTATATAGACTAAGATAAATTTCGATATACAATAAACCATATAAAATTAATGATGGTTTCATTAACATTGTTAAGTAGGACATGGAATTACTGGATAGAGCGAAGTGTATTGCAATTCAGTTTAGTGCATCAGACACTATTTGTTCACATTATGGAGCCAGTGCATCAAGAACTAGACCAGAGTCTGATGAAATTGTCTTTAAGGGTTTGGCATTATCTGCAAAGAGGTAGGCTTTTACTAAGCTTATGATGAGAGGATAAAATACTCGGGACAGACAATATTTTCTTCTACTGAAAAGTCGAGTTGAAAAATCCATTGGCTACAGCTTTTGCATCATAAATACTGCATGCGAGATATATATAGAGTGGTGTTGGAATATTCACCAAGAACAGTACAGATCTGGTCAGCTGGACCTCCTGCTGACCAGACATCTGTAGCGTTGAGATTCATTTAGTCATTTATGAAGGGAGAATTGAGGCAGGGACATGAACAATCGGCCGTAAAATTTAATTTACTGCCGCAATGTACTGTCGGCGTATACGAGTCTCCGTAAACAAGAAATCCTATATCCTGCTTAGGGGCGGGAGACGGATGCATCCGGACTTCCCTCATTATTGAACGGAAGAAGGAACCAGACGGTAAAGTACGTACCAAGTCCAGACTAGTTAAACTGACGAACGTACCAGACTAGTAAAACTGACGAACGTACCAGACGAGTTTGAACATGCCTAATTGTTATGTGTGGAGAACTGCACTTTTTACAGCAGTGGGTGCTTTTCTTGCAGGATATATGGTCAGGTACATATGCATGGTGGTATCCATGTCTGTGGCTTGATTTTTAGCAACCATTATTCAAGATTTTAAGTATGCCAGGTGGCTGTTTAGTGGTAAGGCCAGGACTTGGGTGTGGTCTGGGTGTTAGCTTACTTAATTAGTTCAAACAATTGCTGAAGTAATATTCTACTGCAGAACGAAGTTAATTAAAATTCTTGTCTATGACACCCTTACCTATAAACTCATTGGCTACATCAAATTATTTCAGTGTTCTGAGCTTCCTAGCTGCGCTTACTATTTGAGGGCATGTTCTATCTGCTGCCTAGCTGCCCTTACTGTTCAGGGTACTTCTCATGAGCTTCCAAGCGGCGCTTACTTTTCAATGGGCGTGCTCTAATCGAGAAAATATGGTAAGTTTATCTGTAAAATCCTTGTGAACATGAGCAATGAGCTGGCGTAAATTAGTCCGAAAATGTGCATGCGCTCTAACGACCACACCCATATAATTAATAATGTGCTGGCCCAGCCAAAGCAGCTGCCTCTGGTATGACAATTTGGATAGCATCTTTTTAAGAAGAGTGTCTAAGCACTTGTTTTGAATTTTGCTGGTTTTCGTAGATTTACCTGGTGTTGCATTAACCCTTGACTGATATACCGTGCCATTAGAATATATATATATACCAGCACAGTGGGTGACCTTCTTTGGGGGAAAGAGTGTTAAGGGGAAAGAGGAAAAAAACTTACTTTGACTGGAGGGTAAAGAGTTTTGAGTAACAACTGTGCCAAGGGAAAGTGGCATCTTGGCTACCAATTTAAAGAAAGCTAATAATCCACTTTTGTGTAGAACCTACACTTTGGCGCTTTAGCCCGTGTAAAAACTGGCATAGCCCGGGTAAAAAATTTCAAATATTCTAACATCAGGCACGTGCTCACTAGCACCAGTAAAGGCCTGTTCATGTGAGATAGAAGTCGCCATGAGAAATCTCTCTTATGTGATCATTGTTTGAATGTATTGATGAGTACTTGAGCTGCAGTCGGATGAAATTGCTGCTCGATTATTCGAATTCCAAACTGTCTTCTCCAAGCGCTCAAGAGAAATGGCCCAGAAAGCCCAAATAAAAGCTTTTCCCTTTTGGGGTAAAAGTTTTTTAAAAACACGTAACTTGCAGGTGAAAATTCACTTGAGACGTTATCCATGTTGTGACGTTTTCTAGGTCAATCCATGAAAAAAATCTTAATTGCCCTGATACAGGTTGGAGGGTTTAGACATAAGCCCTAGGTTGTTTTAGAAACTCTCAATCAACTCTATGTTGACATAATAACATTATAATAACCAATCAACTTCAAATTGTATTCTCTCGATGTTTCGACTAGAGACTCTAGCTTCATCAGGACACTAAGGCTTTCATGAGCCTGGTATATACCAGTAGCTAGCTATCCACCACGTGCCAGTACACGTGCCTATCATGTGAACCGGCACACATGAACCGGCACACGCGCCTAGAATGTGCACCAGATAATATAATAATAATAATAATAATAATAATAATAATAATAATAATAATAATAATAATAATAATAATAATAATAATAATAATAATAATAATAATAATAATAATAATAATAATAATAATAATAATAATAATAATAATAATAATAATAATAATAATAATAATAATAATAATAATAATAATAATAATAATAATAATAATAATAATAATAATAATAATAATAATAATAATAATAATAATAATAATTTCTCAATGAACTCTCAGTTGACATAATAACATTAACATCACCTTCTCAATAAATCAACTTCAAATTATATTCACTCGATGTTTCGACTAGATGCTCTAGCCTTCATCAGGATTAATGAGACGCTAAGGCTCACGTGAGCCTTGTATATACCGGTATATACCGGTAGCTAACCTAATAAGGGTGTTATGGGGAGTGGGGCAATGTTATAAAGAACTGAGGGGGAAGCACTCCATAAAGGAGCATAAATGAATCGAAATCACTGCTACCTGGGAATGTGGTAATACAGTACATGTTTTAAAACAAAACAGGTCAACACTAAAACTCTGGTGTATGGTACACATCTGTAGTATGCACTGCCAGCAAATGTGACATCCATGGATCTTCATCACTATTATCAACATCCAAAAGAATATATGGCTCCAGAGAAATTTTACTGCTACTGCATCTTGATCATTATGACAGGCCCTATAAACTTACAATGAAAAGCATAGAATGTACTTGTAAACAAGGTGTAAATCAAGAGGTAATGCATTGATTAAAATCACAGTACTGATTGCATCATTCTAAATTGTGCTATACACACAAATTAACCTAAGAAGTGTGTGGTGCACGCTCTTTAAGCAGCATACTTTGCAAATAAGTGTGTGTTATGCACAATCATTTATAAAATTGGTGTGTATAGCACACTACTTACAGCAGCACACACACCTATGCATTTAGTGTGCTGTGTACGCTCTAGTTTTTACAGTGTAATGAATTTATTATAGAGTAGGTTTTCCTCTTGCCACTGATACCTGACTAGCACTTTCCAATCAGTACACAGAATGGCTGAGAATTTGGGTATGTATGTTTTGAAGCCCCCTACTTTGGCCTGGTTATACTTTCATGTATACAACAGATTTTAGTATCAAAAGAGAGCACAGGGAGAGAGAGAGCGTTATATTTTTAGCTACATATCAAGTTCATATAGCAAAGTGGGCAGAATCTTTAGAGCTCCAAAGTCGTAACCAAAACACTTTGTAAAAAAAGGGTATCGAAAGTCTTTCTGATATGTGAGGCATCACAGTTATTGCATATGATGTGGTAGACTGTACCCACCACCCTGTATTTCAGGATCTTTACTTTCAACCTTACCTGCAACTACAGCAAGGTGTTGATTGGTTTGAAGTAACCCAAACTGTTTGTAGACCCTTCTCAGGTGGCCAGATGCACCTCTGTCATCAGGCTTTAAGTGCTTTGGGGGAAGCTCAGTGTGAGAACTCACAAGAGTGATATACCACGACCTACAACTTCTTCATCCTGGTTTACACGCTCAGAAACCTTCCCTGCATCCCAAAAATCCATTCAGAGTCACCATTCAAGGACAATACTTTCTTGATATATTACTTCTCTTGTTTTAACTTCTTCTTATCACTAACAACACTCTGCTTTATTGCTCAACGTTTTAACAACATTTGTGTGATAGCTCTGGAAGTGGAGGTATTGGTCTGTGTACGTATGTTTCAGTTATACTCTTGATGCCATCCTCATGTGGTACAGTTACCATGTCCAAAAAGCCTAGTATCATCTCCACTCTGAAAAAACCCTCCAATAATTTACTCCTCCTCCATCGTCCACTTGGTCAATAGCATTAATTTTGTCAGTGAATGATTGGATGAGCTCCTTTAGAAACACTGTGTGGGTATTATCTACATAGCATTTCCATCTTCGAGGGTGTTGTTCAGCTGTGGCCAGTACTCTTTCTTCAAAATCCTCCTAAAAGTCACAGATTGGTGGGGATACTGTAGATCACATTGTGTACCGTTCACTTTTTTTATAAGAAATACGTACAGTTGAGGCACAGACCAAGCAGTTTCGCAACATCATCTTGTTTGAGGGTAATTCTTTCATTCAGGGTATTATTTTCTAGTCTTTTCCTGGTCATCTCCAGGTCCTTATATACTCGCATGCAAATGAGCTGTTCTACCTAAGTCACAAACTTCTTGAGTTTTTGATGAACCTCTTTGTCTTGCTTATCATGAGAGACAGTATGGACATCGGGCAGGGGCACTGCCGATTGACTGCACAGGATCCCTCTTCTTAGCACTGAGAGGGCCACTCTGGTTGTATTTGTAGCCACATTAGACGTAATTTTTTAGCAAGTTTGGGGTTGAATCGTCAGCAATGCTGCAAAAACTAAACTCTCTCAATCTTCTCTCCTGATAACTGATACGCAATGGCCTTCCCCATCCCCTGGCTCTGCCACTGACACCAGATAACTTGCACACCCATATGAGATAGGAACTGATAATTCGTTGGAGCTTAGAGGGCTTGTGAACTGGTATTCTTATCGGACAACAATTCACTGTACTTTTAATAATTCTCTCTCATCGTTGCTACTGACACTTATCAGCATGACCATTCTTCAGTTCTTGTATGCCCTCCACTCTTCCTTTGACACATTTTGATCATTGAGCTGGACTTACTTCTGACCATTTTGGCCCTCAACTCGACAGCATCACAGGCTCCGACATGAAGATGCATACCCAACCACAATATGCTCCATTGGCACTTTCCTAGGTGATCAGCAAAATTCAACTCGTTCTTCAAGATGGACATATCCAGGTCGAAAGCTTGTCCTGTCATAACACTGGTTAGTACATTCTACATCTATCCTTCACTTTTTAGGCTGATTTTTTCTTTCTTTCTTCATAACTTTCATAAATTTGTTTTTACGATCTTTCATTTCATGCTGTTCCCTCTTGTATATATGTGCGATGAATTGTAATGCCATGTGCCTTAGCTGGCAGCTCATGCTTAAGAGCGCTTTAAAAAATACTAATTAACTACTTGATTTTTCTCAATCTTTGGTGATTCTAACCCCCGAGAAAGGCTTTCCACCTCTATGATCCTATCTGCTTCTTTTTCTTGTACGTTCAACCTCAATCACAAAGTGTTGTGGTGTTTGCAATGGAGGTTTGAATGTAAGCGACTTTGAAACCGCGCAACTTTGTTGGCAACATTCTCATAGTCCAGTATCAACTTGACACATTCTTGTCCATGTACACATTGATGAAGATTCGTACAGTAGAATGCTCAACATTGATCTATGGATATATTGCTTTTGCTGATAACTGCTGATTTGTGGTTCTTGTGACCTCACCTGTACAAGTGGATATTGAAGTCAAGTCAGCAGTAATGGATAAAAGCTCAAAAGTAGGCATTCAATTATATCAAGAGATAATGACTTTCTAAAAATCTAGCCGAAACTTTGAGTTAGTAAATTTCAAGTTGATTTTTGATAAGCCATTGTAATTCAAATGAAAGTTTGTTGAAAGAGATATAGAGTTTAATTGGTTCACTTTGTCCGCAGTCAAGTCAACTAACACTGCCTCTTTCCATTGTGTGAGATTTCTGATAGCATGACAGAAACATTAAAAATAAAAACCTGTCTGACATGAAACACTTCCTCTTCCCTTTGCCTGTGATCCTCAATATGAGCATCCTTAACCTTTCTGGCATAATAATGCTGGCATGATACTGTATAATTGTTTAATGAATATATCTCTTTCAATGTCTGGTATGTGTATGTATATAGCTCAACAAGTGGCATATTAGAAATGGAAGGCTTCCAGAGGACATTCAACAATATATATATATCAAACAATGAGACATCAGGCAGCAATTCTTCCTCATCAAACAGTTCCTCCTCAGAACTATCTTGTAGCTTCAGTGGTGGAACAAATTCTAACTTCATTACTGTGAGTATATAAGGGATCTATACATGTTCAGCACCTTGGATGTGTAGCATCCATCCAGTTGTTAAGTGTTGCTCTTGACATATAATACCTTCGCCCATATGGCATCTCAATATGAAATGCTGTTTCATTGTTATTGTAAAATGTATCTGTTCTGTGATTGCGAGGAAGATCATCATCAACACAATCACAAAGTACTGACCAATAATTTCTGTTTGAACTCAACTATTATTAGTTGCAATTGCTCTCGATTTTTTGATAAGTTGCTTTACTTCTCATGAGAATATAGTTGCAAGGCTAGATGGCACCAGTCATCTGACACCAGTTACTACACACGAAACTCCTACTCCATGGCCTACGAATTTTCAAACAGATTGTGCCAAACAATTACAACATGCTTGTTGAGTATGTCAATATCGGGTATTTCACAAGATTGTTTTGATCTTTGGAATTTCGCAGTGTCCATAGATACCAGGACATTGAACTATTTGCTTTTGGGTGCTGGATTTCTTGTAGATTTAGTCAGAAGTTGAGATGCTAAATAACCTAAGTTTATGAACTTTTGTGTAATGCTATTTCAGTAAATACTATATACATATATAGGCAATGTCAGGTTTCTAGACAAGGGCATTCAGTTGGGGGGGGAAGTGTCGTAGCACCAGCACAATGTATTATGTAGCAAGAGATCATTCACGCCATCATCATGTAATATTTTCATATGGGATTATTTTAAGAATAAGCCTTTAGTCTTTGTTTACATTAATAAGGCCATGTGTTAGATTTCAACTGACCATTAATGGGTTTTTTAAAGATTAATGAACAATAGACCTTCCAAGTGATTAGTTTTGTATATGCAACTAATGTCCATTCATGTTCACTTGTCACTTAGAAAAATCGCTATAACTTTTTGAATCAAGACAATCATGCTGCTCGTTTTCTGGTGGTTGTTTTCCTTTCCTTCAGCAATATAGAAGACTTTTTAAAGAAGTTAGCTTTACTACCATAAGCACAGTATATGCATGCAATCGACCACAATTATGTGTGTGGTATATGTGATCTGTCAATCAATGTGTGCCAATATCCCAATAAAAGTACACCACACAAACAAAGGAGATCTTGTCTCTTAATGCTTAGTCGTACCTTCTTGATGTAAAAAATATTATGTAGAGTGTACAGTACAAGCCAACAAATAAACGTGACATACCGTTTGCATTAGGAATACATTCAATGCAGAAACGTTTCATAAGAAATGCTCAAGCAATGCTCAAGGAACATACAAGCAACGCACAAGCAACGTTCAAGGAATGTATTGCGAATTCAACGCACACACCATTATTTAATTATCTGAAACAAGCAATCAACCTTTACGGTATCCTACACATGATCGAGAGGGTGCATAAAAAGTTAATCGGCTACTTAACGCCTTCAGTTTGATCTGCTTTTGTCATTGGCCTATCTATTTCCACTTTTCATTTGTCCTGGAAATGGCTCTTAGAAGGACTCTCACTGCTACAGTACAAGCCCCAAAAAACTTTACGTACCGTTGCGTTGGGCTTATGTTCAACGCAGAAAAGTTTCATAAAAAACGCTCAAGCAATGCTCAAGGAACGCACAGGCAACACTCAAGCAACGTATTGCGAAAGCAACACACGAACCGATATGTAATTACCCAAAACATGCAATCAACATTCGGCATCCTACACCACATGTTCGATAGAGCGCGTAGAGACAGTCGGCCTACTGTTGATCACCGTTGGGTTTTGTCGTAACTTCTACTTTTGATTTGTCCTGGGAATGGCTCTCTCACGGCTACCTTCGCTCTAAGTAGTATGTGTAATACTAGGTAGAACTCCAATGGCTTTTACCTCTAGCGCCTATCCATGGTAGTGACCCAGCCTTTACTTCAGTCTAGTTTTTAGTAAAGTTCTACAAAAAAATAATAAAAGCTAGCACAGTGGATTCAATAATGACAATTATACAGACTATTGTTTGGTCTTCTGGCAGAATGAAGTTCTGCTCGGCTGTACCAAGCAACAATGTCTTAGGAGGCTCATCAGTTGGAGCTGACTGTGAGCTCAAGGCAAGGAGGGTGATATACAAAGGCAAAATTTCAGCTATTGGTAAGTTTGAAAGAAAATTCTTTAAATCAAATTCAGGTGTGATTTATTATTTTGAAATGTAGTTACCAGGCAGCCATGGAGGAGCTGGAGGAAGAATTCAAGCCTGTCATGGAAGACTAGGACAGCATAGTTCTTCTCTTTGTAGCATCTGTGGTGGTGGGGTCAGGACTGGACTTGTTCTATAACTATATAGTTGTTTTGAAATTATCCTCGTTATTATATTTCTTCTTATAGATAATTTTGGGGGGAAACACTTCCAGTACCACCCAAACATAGAAGTTTTGCCAACTTGATATCAAGAACATTGCTTGGCAAGTGATTTCCAAATAAACCTCCCTGTGGCCCAACCCACCAGGTGTCTAAGCTACTTCTGATCACGTCTACAGTTAATCAAAATTGTGTTATGCTATCCACCAATTCAGCTTTGGTCTTGGGCTTCACTTCTCTCCTGATATACTCCTACAATTGGGTTGACATCTGGAAACTTGCAAGGCGTCCTCGATCAATTTATATCAAACAACTCCTTAGCCAGCCTGTATGTATGTTTGAGGTCAGTGTCCTGCATGAAGCGATGATCAGGGCAAACATCCTTCATGAAGGGTAAAAGGGTCTGGTGAAGAATTTGAAAGAAAAGTGGGGCTCTCATAATACCGGCCCACACATGCACCTTCACCAAATGTTTCAAGCTATAATCAAACAAACCGAAATTTAAAACACCCAAGTACACCATAAATCTACACCTTATTACACAACCATAATACAACATTTAACATATCTTGGCTTGTTCTTCGGGCCTACCTTATACAAAAAGGCCATGTATTTCCAATTGAACTGAGCTGCTAAGATACACAAGATTGAGCCCAAGGCAGTGTTTATGTACTGCTATGATCACACCCTTAACTTTGAATGTAAAGGATACAATCAAAGGGTCTGCTATGAAAGACTGTCATATACATGTTTTGAACTGGTAAAACTTATCAAGTTCCAAGTGAGAGGTTGTGCGAGGTTGTGCTGAGTATAACCAAAGAGGAAACAGGAAGTGAATCGCTATCAATTTGAACAAATGTCACACAAGTTGGATAGTTCGAGCTGATGCTTTAGCCAGCATTACATCCAATTACTGAATATGTGGGAAGACGCACTCAGAGCCACCACTGACACCTAAATGGAGACAAGGTGTTGCTAGTCAAATGGGTACTTTCCCATTCCTCTTCTACCTGATGTTATCAGAAATGATCCTTAGGCATAGAGATAGGCTAAGTCAGATCCTGCAAAATCTTGAAATGTCTATTGTTGAAGGTCATGAGATAGCCATGCTTACAGTTAAAACTTTTCATGGGGATGCATTCAGATAGAGATTTTGATTAGTTTTGGGGTAAAATAGAAATGAATCAAGTCCAATTGGACCTATAAAGGAGTTGGTGAAGCAGAGTTTCCGGCAATACCAAAAGGTCTATGCAGATGTAAGAATATCGAAGCACTGGATTTAGCTGTGGTGAGTATAAGTGACAGATTCGACCAACCTGGGTTCAAGGTTTACTCAAATGTACTTTTTTATTTTAAAGCATGTTCTGGCGAAGACTGAAAGTATAATGGTTTTTGTATATAACTTTTATGATGAAGGTCTTAACCTCCATGATCTTCACAACTCAGGACTTTGCGAATGTTGTATGTTGCAAAAAACGAAGATGAGAAACCATCAATTTATGGACTGAAATTTGTTCTTCATAGTCTAAGTCCAGCTCAAAGAACACTAATAGACATGGTTTGTTGCACTTCCCAACTACTTATGGTTATGCCTGCTATAAATTGTACTTTTTTCAGTGCCCTTAGAAGTATCAAAACATATTTGAAGAGCACCATGTCACAAGCACTATTTAATCACATGATGGTTCTTCATTATCACCCAAATTTTCAACGTACTTATAATTGTGGTAGAAGAATCAATGGGTTTGCATTTATTTGCAGTTAAGCACATTTTTCTTCATGTTGGGGTTAGGTGTAGGTCTCAAAATCAACCCGAGTTCACGTAACTGTTTCAAGGGGAGGGAAGTATGAGTGCATCCTGGATTTCACACAAATAGTGCTCTTTTTAACTACATTTCCCGTATAACCATTTGTATTATCATTGACAATACTTTCTAATTATGTCATGTGTTCAGTATAAAACCTGATTTTTTTGGCAGGGTTTTGTTGCATCTATTGAAGGTGTTGGTGCTGCAGTGGGTTCGCTCTTCGCTGGAAGTAATGAATACTACTTCATGTATCTAGAGTAATCATAATGTGATTGAATTGTTTAAAAAAATTGCCTTTCTATGACTTAATTATCCTCATCAAGCAGAGTAGTAAGTGATCTTATTGTGCCAAGTATACAGATTCTTCCATTTTTTTACAGTGTGCAGATTATCATGTCGATTATGTTATTATAATAAATTACATGCCTGATAACTGTGACAAACTACATGTACTAATATACAATGTTTATACTTCGCTTAAGACACAAATGTACTGAAATTCTTCTGAATAATTGCACAGCTGATATGTGCTTTCATAGAAGCTCTGATTATAAGATGTGTTAACAATATGATACAAGGCTGCATGTTGTCGATGTTCAACATAATAATTTTAACCACTCGTCATTTTGGTCTGAAGAAGACTAGTGAAAAAAATTGAGTCATTAGATATAGAGGGGGGAATGAGTTTACCAAAGCTTTTGCTGTTGTATCATGGGCACGAGTTAATTTTCTGCTTATTTTGTGGCTTTTTAGATATGCGCAAATAGTGCTTTGATAATTTAACTAGCCTATATGTGATAGTAACATTGAGTGATTACTGAATATTTATGACTCATATGGACATTACATCTCTACTCCAAGTAGCTACATCAATTTAGCTAGCAGTAATCAGTTACCACAGCTACCAAACAATTATAATTATATCCAGCAGTAGAGCTACTACCTAGCTCCAACTACTAGAGCATACTTTTAACCCCTGCCTTACCACCTGCCTCCAAGCTTCTCTTTCATGCTAAGGTCCTTGTATGATTTAGCAGGTACCTGCCACAAGCAGAGGAAGCTCCTCGGGTTTTGAATGAGTTTCCGTCTACACATGCCATAATGTTAACTAGTGCCATTCATCTCATGCTAGAATCCAGCATTTTTTATTGGTCCAGTGCAGTGCAATAGATGAACCAGATCCTACTCTTTCATTTAATTTGCTATGAATCACATTGAATTTCTAGTCCCCAATATGCATTATGCAATGACACAACATGAGAATATATTTTTTAAGTTCTTTGTCAGCTGAGAGTCTGCTGAGCATTTGTTACTTGGAATGGCAAAAATGTGACTGGTATTGAATATTACTCTGTGTTTAAGCATATTCAGCATCACCACAAACTTCACGTAGGGAATTAATTCTCGGAGTTTGATTAATGTGCATGTGGGAGGTCTTGATGGAATTTCATTGTCAATCCAACAACCTCGATTTGTTATCTTATATTATAAGTAATTATAATACTTCATATGCATATGTGGTTCATGGTCAATCTGAGCCTGCACAAAATATAAAGCAATAAATTTTCACGCAATACTTTGTCAAGACATGTTTTTATTGTACATGTTCTATGATCGTGTTCTTGTTTTTATAGGTATTTACTGGTGACTAAATTTAGCCTCGTTTTTATACCAGTAACTCAATTATGTTATTTCATATTTATACTAGAAATAATTTTCTTACAGGATTGTCTGATCTCATTAGTAGAAAGCATGGACTTGCAATTAGTGGACTTCTGTTGGGAGTTGGATCAAGCATCGTAGCCTCTTCATTTCATCTATGGTATATACAACATTATGGATTATTACCATCATAATCTCATGTGTTTTGCACTTGCAGGTTGTTACTGGCAGGTCGTGTATTAAATGGCATAACACTTGGGTAGGCGAAGTTATGTATAAATATTTATTACTATACATTTATCTTTTCCTCTAGCATACTGTATGTACTAATGCCAGTCTACATAGGTGAAATGTCACCCAAGGCATCGAGAGGAATGATGGTGTCTCTACTTGGTCCAGCCCATGGCATTGGTAAAGTCGTAGGTTTCTGTGCGAACATTGGCTTCTCAAAGTTCGAACTTGGCTGGAGATTGACTAAAGTATTGTTAGGATTGGGTGGACTTGCATATGCCTTTATGATGCTATGGATGCAGAATTCTCCAAGGTATAAATACATAAATAGATAGATAGATAGACAGACAGGCTAACTGACAAACAGACACACAGACAGAGACAGTCAGACAAGTAGGCAAACAAATAATTAAAAACAAGAACAACAATAAATATGTAAGAATAATTAAAATTAAAAAAATAATACAAATAATTTATAAAAAAATACATTGTATTGACTTGTTACATAAGAGAGGAAATAGAAGGTATCCATGTAGGACTTTTGCTATTTAAATATTATTATAGTGAGATGTTCATTATTTTAAATTGTAGAAAATAATTTATATAATGTGATCTACATTGTTACATTCTTGTTTTCTTTTTAGACAAACTGATAAGTTTTTGGTTTGTTTCCCCATATATTATAGTGGAGGTGCCAGTCACCAGTATCACTGTTGAGACCTATACCAATTGAACATCAGTCTCACGGCCAGGTTTCTTTGACTCACCATCTGTTATCCAATTTTTCTTGTATTCTATGCAAGTTAGCACATTTGTATATAAATTGGTATTAGAGTCAGCCCCTTGGTATGTGGAGGTTCAACTATTTCAAGGATGTCTAGCAATTGCACCCAAGAAAATTAAACAAACAGCACAGCTAGAAGACACAGATTTTCTGTTGGTGTTTTCGTCTTGGGGACTGAGATATATTGAGTAAGGTAAGCTTTAGTCTAGTATCCAGTGCTTCTTCTACAGGAGGAGGAGGAGAAAAAGTGGCACATAGTTGGGTTCATTTTTGTGAGTCATCGATTGGAACACTTTGGCTGCCTAAAGGAGTAATCCTACTAACAAGTCACATGGAATGGGAAGGGCCAATGGGATACACGGTGTCTAGTTGGAAAAGGACTCAGACAGGCTGGCATTCTTGAGGCATGAAAGAAAGAAAGAAATGAAGATGTGTTGGTCAACTGTAGCTGGAGAGAAAAATTCTCCAAAAGTCTAACTGTAGAACAGCTCTGCCTCAGAATAGTTGATGTCTTCTTCGAGTGTTTTTCTGATATAAAGGAGAATAAGAAAAATCAAAAAATCATGTCAAACTAGATGGTGTGTTTTGAGCTTGGCTTTGTGTATTGCTTTCATCAGCTGAGGAAGCACTCAACATGACATGATAGGTAGTAGTGTGTTTAACCTGAGTGCAGAACATTTGGAGATATTGCATCTAGAGTTCTGAGACATATTTTCTGCCACTTGAGGTTATGTTTTGTGGAAGGCTGAAGGGGATAATCACCTATAAGACTCGGTAGTTGTATCAGTCATTGGAATGGCTTTGTGCCAGTTAGTGAAGATTGTTAAGAGGTGGCTGTAGCCATGTCACTGGAGAAGTGGACCAAAGATATCAACATGGATGTAGTCTAAGCATCCTTTGGAAGTGCAAACTGGTCAAGAGGAGCAATGTTGAGATAATAGATCATAGCTAGCCAACAGGCAGAACATGGGTTGGCCTAATAAACAATGTTCTTTTTAATTCGAAGTCATGCAAAGTGCTGTGTGATGATCTGCCCGGGTGAGCTAGGTTTCATACTATATCAAAGACCAAGTGGCAGAGTGATCTCAAGATAATCGAGTGTGGGTTGTGTTATGGGATGTGGCACAGAGGCATACATTTGGAGGCAAACACAGATATGTATTAGATGCTAAACTATGCTTTGCTCTCCTTTGGTATCTGAGGTTTGTTTGTTTGTCATCAACTTGGATATGAAAGAGAGGTGGAGACTTTGGAATGGATTTTATATGACTGGTACAGTCAATGTGGAGGTAGGTATCTCATGATCCATGTATGGTGTAAAGGAACAGAGTTCAATGAAGTGCATAGCAGAAGAGCTAGTGGTGAGGTAAAAGGTTAGGAGCTCACAGTTAAAGGAGCTGTAGCAAGTTTCTGCCTTTGTAAGGTCTTGGATAAAATGTGATGGGAACTCACTTGCCATTGTAGAGCTTCCCAGGGGTGCCAGTCTAATCCAGAGCAGATGCACCAGTGGTAAGTGGTTGCATTGTGAGAGGAGCTAACTAGGAGAGTGGTTTTGTTCAGGATTTTGCAGCTGTCTTTGAAGGTTTTGGCTGCTTCATGCATCGTTTATTGCCCTTTATAGCTGATGGAGCTAGTCCGCACACATGAATTAAACAGTGATAGAGTAGATGAGGCCTACCTAACACATGAGGTCTGACGTTGTAATTGACTGTAGGAAGTTTTGCACAATCTGAATTGGTTCAAGGTAAGGCTTGATAGCCGGAAGCAGAGATTTGATGTCCAAGAAAGGAGAGCTGAGATGGCCAAATTTGCATTTTGGGGAGTGAACATCGAGTTCGCTTGGTAAGGCATTAAAGAAGAAGGTGAACATGGCTGACGTCTTCCTCTAAAGTCTATTTGGCAAAGAGGGATCATCCATGTTGACGAAATGAAGTTAAGGCTTCCAGAAGACATTTTATGGAGTATTAGAAGGTTGTGGTGCAATTTTCAGTTAAAATGGCATGAAGAGGAACTCAAACGAAGCCAAATGGAGTGGTGACAACTCGCTTTGGAATGCTATCTTCATACAGAGGTATGTGATGAAAGCCAAGGATGGATTAATTCAATTTTAGAAAAAAAGGTTTGCAATTTAAAGTAACTGCCAAATCCTTCATGTTGAGAATGGGGAAGCAATCATTGGGGGTAATACTGTTCAAACATGTGCAGTCACTGCAGAATCACCAGTGGACCCACAAAGCTTTGGAGCAATATGCATTGAGAAGGACCAGTTTCGATTGAGACTTAGATGCCTCATTGACCCTACAGTTTGCTGATTCCATCTCGCTCGAGAGGGAATCATTGAACCTATGGAGTTTGCTGATTGGGCTGCTCCAGTCGTTCCTGTAATCAAAACAGATGGCTCGGTACGTCTGTGTGGAGACTATAAAGTCACTGTGAACCAAGTAGCAAAGTTGGATAAATATCCAATACCCTGTATTGAAGATTTTGTTTTCATCTCTGGAAGGAGGCAAGACATTCTCAAAACTAGACCTGGCCCATGCATATCAGTAGATCCCTCTGGATAATGACTCAAAGAAGTTCACAATTATTAACACAGCCAAGGGACTCTACCAATACAACCGGCTTCCTTTTGGTATTTCATCTGCTCCGTCTATATTTCAGAGAATTATGGAAGGAATTCTTCAAGGTATTTCAGGGGTGTCAGTCTACATTGATGACATTTTGGTCACTGGGAAAATGGAACAGGATCATTTGGAAAACCTAGAGAAAGTTCTCCGATGTTTAGATCGAGCTGGACTTCGGACAAAGTGTGCATTCATGCTATCTTCAGTGGAGTATCTGGGGCATCAGATTTCAGCAGAAGGAATTCAACCAAACCAAGAGAAGGTGAGGGAATAGCTGAAGCCCCTGCCCCTACTAATGTATCTCAATTGAGGTCCTTTTGGGAATTTGTGAATTATTATGCAAAGTTTCTACCTAACCTTTCAACTTCACTAGCACCATTGCACCATTTACTAAATATAAATGCTAAGTGGATTTGGGGTGCTGACCAGAAGGAGGCATTCTTAAAGCTAAGACTAGTTTGACTTCCTCATGTGTCTTGATGCACTATGATCCAGAACAGGAACTGGTGTTGTCATGTGTTGCCTCATCATATGGACTAGGTGCAGTGCTATCTCACCGGCTTGAAGATGGTACTGAAAAACCCGTGGTCGTAGCCCCTGCAGAAAAGAATTATGCCCAGTTAGATCTAGCTATTATTTTTTGGGGTGAAGAAGTTTAACCACTACTGTACTTACTGGGCAGGCCATTCACAATTCTATCAGATCACAAACCTCTTCAGCCTTTGTTAGCATCAGCAAGGATTAAACGTTGGGCTCTCATATTGAGTGCTATAGTCAAATACAAACCTGGGTTTCAACATGGCAATGCTGATGGTCTCAGTCGTCTTCCTCTTCCAGAATCAGTAAACAAGATACCAACACCAGGCAAGACTGTTGGAGAATTTGCAGACCACACCAGTTAACATCGAGCACGTCAGGAAATGGACTGATAGAGACCCAGTACTCTCCAAAGTACGTCGACTAGTCCAGCAAGGCTGGGAAACTACAGATGAGCAGCAGGTGCAACCATTTCAAATTCGAAAAGAAGAGCTCAGTGTTCAAAATTTCTGTGTTCTCTGGGGCAGTCGAGTCATCATCCCTGATGCAGGTCAGGAGAAAGTCTTGGATATTCCTCATGATGGTCATCCAGGAATAACTAAGATGAAACAGTTGCCCAGAAGCGTAGTTTGGTAGCCAAAGATTGATGCTCACATTGAAACAAAGGTGAAACATTGTGAAAAGTGTGCCATGTTTCAAAGATCACCTTCTCCAGTACCCCTACATCCATGGGAATGGCCAAATCGTCCTTGGACGAGGATTCATATAGATTATGCCGGGCCTTTCATGGGAAAGATGTTCTTGGTAGTAATAGATGCCCACTCCAAATGGATGGAAGTACAACCTGTACATTCAGCTACGTCAAGTAACACCATCTCTGCTTTGCGAACAATATTTACAACATTTGGTTTGCCAGAGATACTTGTCTCAGATAATGGAAGTGTTTTTACCAGTGAAGAGTTCCGAATTTTTGTGAAACTTAATGGAATCAGACATTTAACTTCAGCTCCATATCATCCCACAACAAATGGATTGGCAGAACGAGCTGTACAAATTTTAGGAAGGGCTTTAAAAAGCAGTCCTGATGATGTCAAGACCCAACTGGCAAGATTCCTCTTTTACTACTGCTCTACTACTCAGGCATCCACAGGTGTCACTCCTGCAGAGTTACTTATGGGTCGCCCCCTCCGAACACACTTAGAACTTCTTAAACCTGATCTTGCTGGGAAAGTACGCTGTTTGCAGACATCACAAAAGATGGCCAGTGATGGCAGATCGAAACAAAGAGATTTTTTCACATCAGAAACCGTTTATATTCGGAAGTCAAATAATGAGTCTCAATGGATACCTGGCATTGTTGAATCCAAGCTAGGTGACTATACTTACCTTATACACCTGGACAACGATCAAACAGTGCACCATCACATTGACCAGATTCAATCACGGTTCAGTGAAGTGGTTCCAGATATGATTGACAATGACTTACCTGATCTCTTTTTTCCCTTTGTGGGTGATTCCGAAGACAACTCAGGCGATGATACAGCACCTATTGTTGCTACAGAAGGACTTCGCCGATCTAATTGTGTTAGGAATCCTCCAGATCGGATGTATGGCTTATGTTAGTTTTGGCCAAATGTGGAGGAATGTGATAACTTGACCTTATATGGATGAAACAGTCAGAGAGATAAGATAACTGATTATTTATCTAGCCTGTATGGGCATGTACAGATTCATGTAATAAGTAATTAAGTAGCTTGCGCATGTCATGACATCATGTATTTATCTGTAGTCTTAGTGATACTTATTGTTATATAGGCATGTCAGAATATGGTAGTCTTAGGGACAGATAGTCTGATTTTGAACCGTCTTGACTGTAGTCTCCTGTATTTGAGTTTTGACTATTATTCAGAGTGTTAAAGTTACTGTTGTGATATTGTAATTATTTTCTCTAATTGAAATATAACACCTATGTAGAGTTACGTGCAAAATACTAATAGGTATATACCAGGCACTGTAAAATTGGGCAATGGAGTGGAGGAGACATCTACCCTTGAATATAGAGGCTCATCAAGAAACTAAGACAACTGATGGGTGTGGTCATACTAGCTCATTTTTGGCTTAGTAGTGATTTTACACAGATTCAACCTTTTTTCAATGATAGCAGGACACACAGCAATGACATAGTTGTCTAACGAAAACTTTAAATAACAATATGAAGCACATAACTAAGTTTGCCAACACTTCACACAGCAATGACATAGTTGTCTAACGAAAACTTTAAATAACAATATGAAGCACATAACTAAGTTTGCCAACAGCAAGCATAGCATTACCATCAGAATAATAAATTTTACAATAATAAGTTGAAATTTCCTCTCTCGACATTTCTACTAGATGCTCTAGCCTTCATCAGGAATAGTAAGTTGACATCATTACATTTTTCTTGCCAACTGCAAAATACTCCGAAGGCGCTGCTACTGAATGGATATCTTTGCTGTGTTGGTTTAGATGAAGTCTGATTTAACTTTTGTCATTAACTGAGATGATTTCTCTCTAACAATATCTGAATAGCCCAGAAAATGCATTGGATCGTTTCTTGATATACATTAAATATATATATATATGGAAAATAAGAACTTGTTAGGTCCAGCCATGGTGCATCATGAATGGCCTGTTACATGAAAGCTGTAATAGAATCATTGGAAAAGTAGCTTCTCCTCTGTAGTTAGTCCATCCTCTTTGCAAATCAAGTAATATCTGTCCGATCTTGCCAATTCTACATGCTCTCAGAAAGCTGCTCTCCACCTGACCTGCAGGCTCCATGGTATATAGTCTCCCATTAAAGACAAACTTTGGGAGTATATTATAATCATTATTGTTTGTGTTTCCTTAGTTTATGAATCTCATTTGCAGCACATCTTTGCAGTATGCTAGATGCCCATGATGGCTCCTTTTTTAACACTGATACAATTTCTTAGGTGGCTTATACTAAAAGATCGTGATGAGAAAGCTTACCTGGTTCTCTCCAAGATCAACTACAGTTCAGAAGTGGATACAATTTTGGAGTTAAAGGATTTGAAGGAGGTACAGAAGATGAGCACTCCAGTGAATTTGGTCGAGTTCTTCAAGTGGAAGTACATTAGTAGGTATGCTAAGTGCTAATTGGATTTTTATTTTATTTTATTACACAGAATTTTACTATTTCAGAAAAGTAATTACATTACTATGCATAGATGACCAAAAACTGTTATGGGATGACCTTTGATGAACTGTTCTTTACACTTATATTTATTAAATGCTTCAATTTTTCTTGTACTACATGTAGATTGCTCATTATTACCCCAATACTTGCTGGTGTACCTATAATTGGAATATTTCTCACGTGAGTTATGAATTACATCTCTTTTATCTCTGTCAACTTTATGTTGTTAAGTTTGTAGTTGATATAGGTGGAAGTATAGCTCTTAAGGGGGGGCTCTACTGAGACTGGCTAAAAAAGTTGTTGACTTTTGACTGCCCATAACTATGATAATTTTATGCTCAAATTGTTGCTTGTTCTATGTGCTTTCCAGTGATATATAAAATATCTCTAGAGGCATGTTTTGTCAGAAGATGCATGCAAAATATCCAAGGCAGGACCCTTGTCCGTTTGGAAGCCCCCCACAACTCATTAAAAAAAATCAAAAGCTGTAAATTGGTTTGTAGCTTGTCAAAGCTAACAGCTGTGATTGGGCTGAAACCATAATTATTGCAATAACTAAAGTGATTGTTGAATGGCAACGTGCCCTATTTGATTATGCGCTAAAAAGGTCAACTCTCTCAGGTTTTCTATACACCTGATGCAAATGTGCATCAACCACCATTCATAGCATATGCGCTGATGACGTGAATGTGCCGTTAAGGCGGGGCTCTACTGAGACTGGCTAAAAACATTGTTGACTTTTGACTGCCCATAACTTTTTAAATAATTGTTTTGTGTAGATAATTCATTATAACTGGCAATAACAGTAAAATATACTCTGGGTTTATCAAAGCTGCCCACAGGTGTATGTACCAGTAGCATGAATCTAATTCTAGCTTAATTGCTGTATACATTTTTTTGGCTTAAAGAATTGAATGTGTGGCATAGAGTGTATGGCAAGGTGTATAACATGGCAAACATCTACATTATAATATAGCTGCAGCCAACATAACAGACATCTATATTATAAAATAGCTGCAGCCAAAATGGCAAGCATCTATTTTATAATATAGCTGCAGCCAACAAGGCAGACATCTATATTATTATATAGCTGCAGACAACATGGGAGACATCTATATTATAATATTCCTGCAGCCAACATGGCAGACATCTATATTATAATATAGCTGCAGCGAACATGACAGAAATCTAATATACCTGCAGCAACCATGGCAGACATCTGTATTATAATATAGCTGCAGCCAACATGGCGGACAACTACATTATAATATAGCTGTAGCCAACACGGCAGACATCTATATTATAATATAGCTGCAGCCAACATGACAGACATCTATATTGTAAACTCTCAAAGAACTCTCAGTTGACATAATAACATTACAATAACTTTCTCATTAACAACTTGAAATTGTATTCTCTCGCCATTTTGACTAGATGCTCTAGCCTTCATCAGGTATATATAACGAGATGCTAAGACTTGAGTGAGCCAGTAGCTAGCTATTAACTAAGTTCTGTTAAACAACTCTGCACACGCGTCAAGCATGCGAACTGGCACACGTGTCCAGCACGTGAACCGGATGCAAAAAAAAATGCAATAACAAATAAATAGTAATAAAAATAATGAACGTGAAAATATAGTATAGTTAATAGTAAATAACAATAACAAATAACAATAATTATAAACAAACATAAATAAAATAATATTAATGAAATTAAAAAATTTAAAATAATAATAATGAAGTAAATATCTAAATAATGATAACAAATATATATATACAAATAATGAATATAATGATAATAATAGTAGTAGTAGTAGTAGTAGTAGTAGTAGTAGTAGTAGTAATAGTAATAATAATAATAATAATAATAATAATAATAATAATAATAATAATAATAATAATAATAATAATAATAGTAATAATAATAATAATAATAATAATAATAATAATAATAATAATAATAATAATAATAATAATAAAATAATAAATAATAAAATAAAACAAACAAACAAATAAATAAATAATAAATAATTATAATAACAATAAAGATAAATAAACTAGAAATAAAAATAACTAGAAATTAAAATTAAAATAAAAAACAAATAAAAAGATAATAATTATGGTGGTCAAGTACAGGCTCTTGAAAGTGGCCCCCCAGCAGCCAGGCAAGCTCATTCCACATTCTTGATTAAATCTCTGACACTTTTGTGCTAGGCTGATGTGCAATGCCCTCCTTCACTGGCAGTTCCTTCTGTCTTCTGGCCTGATGGTGGCTTCCTCCCACAAGATAGGATGTCCATTATCCCATGTATGTTCAGCAATTGCTTTGACACACTTTCTACAGATATCTTGATGTTCTTTCACTCTGGTCTCCAGTCTACTGATGGTCTCCCCTATGTAGCATTTCCTATAGCAACAAGGGATGCGGTACACGAGTACATGAGTGCAATATCAGCTGGTAAAACATCCTTCACTCCACTCAGTTGTGTCCTCAGACTTCTACACCATCAAAAAACAACTTTGATGTTGAACTTCCTGCAGACCCTCCTGATGTCTTCACTCATCTCTGCTGCATAAGGAATCACTTCTAGGATCCTTCTTTTTAGACCTATATTGGTGTACTTATCTTCCTTTCTGCGTTTAGATATATCTGCAGACAAAAGGTTGATGAAGGCTTGCGTATAACCATTCTCTATAAAGACCTTATTCAAATGATGTTCTTCTTTCCAAAGGTCCTCCTTCTCAATGACTACTCTCCTGGCTCTATCATACAAGCTCTTCACCACTCCTCTTCTGACATGGATAGGATTATGTGATTACCGGTTGGTGTGTGGGGGGTTTCTGTAAACAGTTGCAGTCAGCCTTCCATCTTCCTTCATGGATGGCCTGATGTTGTTCAGATGGTCCAACAACTCCTGCTCACTTCTCTTCTTCACAATGCAGAAGGTATCATCTACATATCTCTTCCAAAACCTTGAATTCAGTGCGGCAGTTGGGAGTGCCAATTCCTGAAAGAATTCCATATAAAGGTTGGCTACCACCTCAAATACTGGAGAGCCTATTGCTGCACCTTCTTTCTGCTCGAAGTATTTTTCTTGATACCTGAAGTAGGTGGATTTTGGGCACAACTCCAACAGTTCAGAAATCCTGTCAGCACCTAGTGTAGTCCTCTCATGCAAGCTCTCATCTTTTGTCAACATTCCATAAATTACTTCCACAGCCTCATCAATGGGAACATTAGTAAAAAGAGAGGAAAGATCAAAACTGACAAGACACTCATCCTGTGCCAAACATTCACCTTGAATATGCTTGATAAATTGCCCAGAATGCTGTATTTCCAGCTAGAGGTGATATCGAATGTGCTATGAACTTGGAAAGATTATACGACAGTGCACGTATTCAAGACACAATGGCGTAAAGGGAACCTCAAGTTTATGTATCTTAGGGGGCACATACATCAGTGATGGTCTATGTTCACTTGTCCACCAGAAGTTTAGCGTGATGTATGGCTTCAAAGTATTTTTGGCCTTTTATATATTTACAGTTCGAGTACATGACATCATTTAACCATGAACACTAGGCAAATGTATGCTTAATGCTGTTGTGGCCAAGTGAAGCTGGCGAGCCTTCAAACATTGAAAAGATATTACCAGATAATATATACAGAACTTTTTATGCTAGGCATACTTTTTTGGTTCAGGATTCCCGACAAAACAGACAAAACACGGAGCTGTTCAATGTTTAAAAAAATCCTAAACGGTACATCATCATGAAGATATAGCTGCTGCCTAGCCTTAGCCCTACCATTGCCTAACTGTAACTGAGGGTCTAATTTAGTACTGTCTGATGTCATGATGATAACAGGCTTTGCAGGATTTTGACATGAGGCAGCAACCAAACAATAATGTCATTAGTTCAACATTTCTCTAAGCAAGTCCATATACCAGTACATGTGTATATGGGTATATAACAGAATAATTCTCAAGACAAAGAGTGTGGTGTCAGTGATGGTGGTGAAGGTCATAGTTATAGTCGGAAAGACAACTGGTCAAGGCAAACATCTAACATCACCGTTGAAGTACATCATATGTGAAAGAGTTTTTGAAGAAGTGAGTCACTCATAGAACACAGAACGAGAGATTGGCGAAAGGTTAATCTCACTTGACACATTTCTGATACCAAAACATTACAATAAAAGTATAGACTGACTCATTTGACATAGGATCTCTCAATCTGTGTGCACTTTCCAAAGATTAGCTGCAACTTCAATTATCATTATAGCTATTTGCAAATAGTTCATTTGTGTATGGAGTAAATGTTGAATGTCTGTCTAATTACACATGCACCTACATAATATCTTCCTCTTGTTTTTTTCAGTTAGTAAACTACATACTCACTGCGTCCCTTCCTGCCATTTTTTCACCTTCAGAAGAAGCATTAAGAGTTCAAGATCTCCTTTGTTTTAGCAGTTTGCTTTTATTGGGTTATTGGTGCGCATTTATTGAGTAATTCCTTGTGGTTGATGGCATGCATATACTGTGCTTATGGTAGTACAGCTAACTGTTTTTAAAGCATCATTTATACAGCTGAAGGAAAGGAAAACAACTGCCAGTACACAAGCAGCATGATGGTCTTAATAAGAGTGGATATTTAGAAAGTTATAGCGTTTTGCTAAGTTATAAGTGAACGCAAATGATTAGATACTATATTTTTTTATGTATATACACACAGCTGTTGTCATATTACCACACTTCCTGGTCATGTGATCTGCAAGAGTATACCATTAGTCTTGATGAAGAGACTGGGAAGTCTCGAATGCTCCTCTCGGAGAAAGATTTTAAAGGCATCTAATAATGATTAAATTAAAAACGTCTTTGTTGCACATACTCGGGCCATTCATTGATGGACATTATCCTTTCCAGACTTGCATCCCTCTATTGTATAATGCCAGAACATCCTTACTTGGTATTACCAACCAAATTATTTAGTAGTTTGGTGATGACTAATTCATGCCACCTTGGATAATTAAGTGGTCTGATATCTAGTTTACAGGCAAAACCTAAAAAGTCAGTAATGAAATCAATATGGCAAAGATGGCTCTTGCAGAATATTAGAGACAATATTATATTTAAATTGTCAATGTTGAAAAAATATTCCAGGCTAATGTGAAGTTAATGCTCATACTTATAACATGTATAGAATCCAACACTTGTTGTTATGTTTGCATGACCATCAAAATATGCAAAAAGGAATACTATCATCTTTCAATAGCAATCTTCTGTTGAAATGGGCCTTCTCTTGTCCATTAACAATGAACAGTTGTGCTACTGTGACCTAGAGTTCCCACAATTAATACACTGATGAACTTTTTCAGAATTACTAATCATCCATGACTCCTATTGTCCCACAAATCAACTTCTTGTCTGAAACCTTGAGGTAGGAGTATACCGATTCTGTTCTTTAAGTATCTATGCTGAAACACCATCATGTCAATGAACCAGAAGATTGTCAGACTCTCAGGCATGGCTCAGTTGGTTATTCTTCAAATTAGGCAGCTGTCAATGGTCAAGGTGGTTAATTCAGGACTTACTCCTCCACCATCTTTATTCTGCCATGCCTTGTAGATCCATCCTGATATGTCATGTCCTTTTATGTTTATACACTTAAGCCTTCGTCATGCATAATGGCAGAAGCACAAAACCTCAGGGTGAAGTTTAACAAGTGTATGTGTCAAATATATAGTATTATTGGTAACAACCCTTACTGATCTCTACCAGTACAGTGATGAGTAAAGAAACGTCAAGTAAAATACCAGATGAGCTTGAAGTTCTCACTTTTGCTCTCATTTAATGATTATAGAGTCCAGATCATTAAAGTGGAGCGAGACAATATAGCTCGACTTATATACTATATAGATAATTGATTTCACAGAGCTGCTAAACTGGGGTGGTGGTAGGTGGTGCCTTCCACAGGGCAGCTGTCTCCCACCCCCAAATACTCTGCTGTCCTGTCGTATGTGATGAACAAGAGATAGAGACACACCATGGCTTCTGTGAGCAGTGAAAGTGTGTACAGTAGAGTAAGCATTCCCCAAATGTTTTGAAGGGCCAGTTTGCGGTGTCTCAGTCCTTCAGGGTGATGAGTAAAGGAGTTGGGAAGGGTTATCTTTTAATTAAATGAGCCAATATGCGACAGTCTAATGAGATATTATAATACCTTTCTAAATAGACACAAATAAATCGTTATAGTGTTTTGTTTTCTTGGAATGTTGATTGGCAAAACTATTTCAAACATGATATTCTTGAATGCAAATACAGTTTGGTATCCATTGAGGGTATCCATTGAGAACAAGCTGTTTCTAGGCTCAGTCAACCTGTAAAACTTCTATCCAAAATTGCCTCATTTCTATTTTTTTTAAACACGAAGGTATTCAGAGTAATTTTTGGTAGGCACAGATATCTGTGCAGCACTCTGAGATGAAGAGTTTCCAAAATCAGTAGGATCATCCAGGAAGAGACAGTCATATCTGCAATGGTCATTTAATTAAGCGAGGCAGGGGAGAGGGAGCAGTTGAGGTTATTCTATTTAGGACCTGAGCATCAATGCGCAAAATTTATTTATTCCTTTGTAAATATTGTATAAAGCTTGGTAATCCACAACGCTGCATAAAATACTTCAATGACCCAAGCCAGTTAAAGCATATTTAATCATGTGTTGCACAGCTATCACCCGGTGACATTTTTTTGCGCTGTTGGTATCAAACCGTTTATTGTGTCTCTCATCATGGGAATAGCAACTCTATTTGCATCCATCGCTTCAGTTGCATTCATTGATAAGGTAAGAGATTGATGAATGTGCATGTCTTACTTTTTTAAATTTTATTATTATTATTATTTTATTTTATTTTATTATTAAAATTACATATGACAGAGAACAACATGCCATTTACTAAAAAATGTTATAGTGGTGTGGTATTCTAAGATTCATCTGTATCCTGTAACGATAATGATTTGTGAATATTGCAAATTATAAGTAAGTCCAATACATGTGCAAAACAATTACAACACATGGCATGTAAAAACTTTGGCTATAACAGGGCTGCTATAACAGGGCTGCAATGATCGATCTCTTTACAGTTATGTTAAAATTAATAGTGATGTTCTGCAAAGGAGCTTTGTAGGCAGCAGTTACCATTGCATAAGGTGTTATTCTTAAATTTATTAATTTACCCTGAATGCACTCAAAGAATTAGCCACAATATGGTTAGAACAGGTTGAATGGGGTGGCTAAAGAGCAAGCAGATACTTCTACCTCAGACCAGGGGCTATGAGAGTAGCAGCTGACACTGTAAAGGGCATACAGAAGAACAAATGAATGTACATGTACTGCAGCGAGTAAGAACTGTACATACTTGCATAACGCTAGAAGTTTTATCATGTGATTGAGAAATAATAATCTCTTTCCTGTGTATCTGAGTGGACAGCTTAGTTTTAGCTTTTTTCAAAGGAAGGCAGCTTGAGCACTACAATTGGTAATCCCGCCAAGGCATAACTAGGCCCGACTTCCTTGATAGGTTGGATTTCCATGTGAGATATGATTCTATGGGAGAGCTGAAAGATTAAGTAAAAGGACCACAAGAAAGTCGTTAGAGGGAGGACAGGTCTTTGACATGAGAAGAAATTTGGGTGCTGAGACTTTTAGACACAGACAAAATATCTACTTCTTGTCAAAGATCTAGATGAGTGCAAAAAATATTTTGGCTTCTACACTTGAATAACTCTAATCTTAGTTGAGTGACAAACAGGGTGGGTTTGGTAAGTGCACACTTAATTGCCGACTAGTGTTGTCTGTCTGGGATAATGTACAGGAGGGTATGTCAGTGAGGTGGTATATTACATGCTACACCAGTTAGTCATCATGAAGTATAGACCACCGAACCTGGTTTGGTAACAGTAGTGACAATCCTACAATCCTGGAATAAATAGGTTACTGTAAGTAATTCATATGGGGGGGGGGGGGGAGTTGCCTGTGGATTGCAGTTATCCCTAGATGAAGTAGAATCTTTGAAAGCACCATACTATACCATTTAGGTATGTGGCCTTCACTGAGCCTACTACCACTGATAGCACATTGTGGCTGCCTGCTGCTGTATTTAGATCCTATATGTAACAAGTATTCATTCTGGTCCTACACCAGTGGGAGGATTTATTGTGTGTCGTCATCTGCCAGAATGAGGTGGCTAGCTATGTCACTACCCTTATTAATCACTAGCACTCCAATCATGACATTTGGAACCATAGATTTTACAGAGACTAACCACTAAAAGAGTGTCATCTGAGATTGAAGCTACCATAACAGAGATGAAATAAGACTAAGTAGATACTGTGTATATTTATATTCATGTGCTGGCTCTGTAGTCTGACATTAATTGATGTGTCTAATATTTGTTGTTGTTGATGTATATTTATATTCATGTGCTGGCTCTGTAGTGTGTCATTAATTGATGTGTCTAATATTTGTTGTTGTTGATGATATTTATATTCATGTGCTGGCTCTGTAGTCTGTCATTAATTGATGTGTCTAATATTCGTTGTTGTTGATGTATATTTATATTCATGTGCTGGCTCTGTAGTGTGTCATTAATTGATGTGTCTAATATTTGTTGTTGTTGATGTATATTTATATTCATGTGCTTGCTCTGTAGTGTGTCATTAATTGATGTGTCTAATATTTGCTGTTGTTGATGTATATTTATATTCATGTGCTAGCTCTGTAGTCTGACATTAATTGATGTGTCTAATATTTGTTGTTGTTGATGTATATTTATATTCATGTGCTAGCTCTGTAGTCTGTCATTAATTGATGTGTCTAATATTTGTTGTTGTTGATGTATATTTATATTCATGTGCTAGCTCTGTAGTGTGTCATTAATTGATGTGTCTAATATTTGTTGTTGTTGATGTATATTTATATTCATGTGCTAGCTCTGTAGTGTGTCATTAATTGATGTGTCTAATATTTGTTGTTGTTGATGTATATTTATATTCATGTGCTAGCTCTGTAGTCTGACATTAATTGATGTGTCTAATATTTGCTGTTGTTGATGTATATTTATATTCATGTGCTAGCTCTGTAGTCTGTCATTAATTGATGTGTCTAATATTTGTTGTTGTTGAGTAGACTTAAAGTTAGTGGTGTAAACTACCTCCCAGCAGTTATAATTTATCTAGTGAAGAAAGTAAATAAAGTCCACTTTCAGAGTTATTACTAGACACACGTTTATTATATATAGTCAAGGCCAGAAGTATATGGTATTTTGAAGCAGTTATAATGATTGATGTAATTGAATTTTTTTCTGTTCATTGAGGTGACCTGCAAGTATGCAGAGCAAAGGGTTCCAAGCACATTGGAAGTCTTTCTGGAGCTAAATACATTTAAGACAAACTTAAGTCCGTAATTTAGCTATGTGCAGCTTTCCCTTTTGGATCTGCCTTTTTGGGGTCAATCTAGATATAGTTTGTAAAATAGAGCATTATGTTCATAGTTGTAGCCATGTTTTATTATACAACCTGTATTGTTACAGATTGGACGAAAAATACCTCTAACTGTTTCAACAGCTGTGAATGTTGTCTTGATTGTGGTGGTAGCATTTCTTCTGCAAATCTTTGGCTCAGACAGTGATATAATTAACTACATTGTTGCTGGAATTACAAGTATCTTTGCCTTCATATACATCTTTGCTTGGGCGTAAGTTATTTTCTATGGTTAGAATCTATTTTTAAATTCTGTTGACTTGCAGATTTCAGGAATGACATAAACAGTGACAATGGATTTGCCAGCTAGAGTGCAACTCAACTGAGGCTGGCAATTATTTTATATTTATTGTGATCAATAACCCCCCCCCCCCCCCTCCCCCCAAATATATTTGTAATTCAAGAAGGAACTTTTGTAAGTTCCTCTTGAACTCGAAGAAGAACTCTCTTGCTGAATCAGCAAATTTTTCCATGAACTTATCCCAACTCCATGCCATGTCCATTAGCTATCGAGTGCCAACATTTAGATACATTATAATGTGCGTCTCTAGGGAGCAGCTCTTCAAAATGTGTGTATGTACGTGCACTGTGTGCATGCATCTTTGATTATGTGATTCTGTGATTTTGCAGGGTTATTCCCTGGCTTTTAAGTTCTGAAATATATCCTACACGAGTGAAAGGTAATAAAACAGCTGTATATAATTAGCTATCAAATTATTTATGTTGACTTGTCAAAAGAAAGGAGCAAATATAGAACCAAATTTTCGAGGACACTTAAAATTTAAAAATTCTATAAATCAATTGTAATAATACAAATTTGGAAAAGCAGTTTGACTTCATATTTGTTAAGTGTCCATTGAAAAGCGGTTATAATCTTTTTATACATGAACCTAAATTGTGAAGTGGCCATTAAATGTACATTGTTAGAGTTTGAGTTCGCTTTCTATTTTTGGCAAAGCTATCCAATATTGCAACATTTTTGGTCTTGTTTCTATTTATATATAATTATGTATACACAAAACAAAAAAAGAATATTTTTGTTTTTAAAACATTTTTGTCCTGTTTTAATTTTTAGCAGTCACCTATAAGAAGTTACTCAGTATAACACCATAACAAACCCCCTATATATCATATAATACACCTTAACATAAATACTTAACTGGTTTTGTTGGAAGTCTATAATGTTAATTATTGTCCAAGGAATAAACTTTTGAGGAAAACAACTGGGCTGTTGGTGACTCAGCTCAGTTCTGTGCTGTTAGTTATAGTCACAAGAATTAGCTTCCAAGGAAACCAAGCTGATAAACATGATTGTTAGTATATAGTTACATAGTGTGTGTTTTTAAGGTTTGTCTCTTATTTAATGTCACAAGATAATTGTTGAGGAAACAAGTGAACACTTCATGAAATAAAAACATGCAGCTGCTTGCCGACTCAGCTCAGTTAGACTTGATAATGTACTTGCACCAGCGTGTTTACGACATGTACAACCCTTTTACTGATATTTGGTTATTGGGCTGGGTAAAGAAACAGATTAGCAGAGCACAAAATAGCAGCCGGCCATTGGCCAATTGCTGATCAATGTACCTGAATAGCCAAGCAAGACATCTTATGGTCTTCCAGACGGACTAACAAGGTGGGACTAATCTCGATCAACACCTGGGCATGTTCATAGCATGTTAGACCGCAGTACTAGTCCACTTTTTGGTGTAGCCGTAGTAATCTAGAGCTGGCTACATAGCTCTGTTTGCTGCTTAACTAACAAGCTGAAGTTGTTCTACTTCACAAGATGTTACACTACTATTACTCAGAGTAGCGATATCTCAGTCCCAAAGCTTAAGAAAACTAACGGCGATGAAAGAGGGATGATTTTCCCCCCGTAAGATGAAGCTTGACTGCGTTGGAGTAGCATGTGAGGATCCATTGGAGCAGCTGTAGGTATCGAAACAGCTACTGAATGATCGCTTGTAGTCGCTCTTGACATCGGCACAGTTGATCGAAGGTTCAGTTATCACCTCAGCTGTGACTGTGCCCTCGATTGAAGCTCCTGGAAATGCTACTGATGAAAAACAGCTCAACTGGAGTAGCTTGGTAATATCGCCTCAGCTCACTGCCCACTCGACTGTAGCTTTTGACATCCCATAGCTGACCATCACGCTCAATGCAGTAGCTCTCTACATCACTACAGCTCACAGGTTGCTCGAATGTATACTGGATTAGCTCTTGGAATCCACAAAGCTGACCTGCTGCTTGAATGCTGTGGCTCTGGTTAGGACACAGCAATGAAGCCCCCCACCCAAGGAAGTAAACACCGTTAAAAATAAATTTCACGCAGGATCCACTCAACCGATGGATTCTGCACGGAACACAATGCAATGGAATGTTAAGTTCTTTTTGGCCTCTACTTATGTAGCTCATGCTCAATTACTATACCTAAAAAGTGAATGAATATTTATCCGAGCGATCTGGGATAGTGTGGCCTATCAAAATTGCAATTGGTATGACAAATGTCCTACCATATTTTTGTAAATTTAAGTCGTTTATCGAGAAAGTTATTGTCTACTCGAACGAAAGTGTTTCATAGTTTATATTATAGCTATCCCTAATAGTAAACCTTACCTAGCATGCTGACTTTATGTCCAAAAAACGGTTTGTTGAAATTTTGGATATGCCTCTGCATGGCAAAGAATGTTGTAATAAGTTATTGATATACTTGAATGTGTGTGGATGCAGCACTGAACCTATAGTATCATACGCACCCCATTAAGTACAGATTACTTCTACTTTTACAAATTCTGTCAAATTGCCATTTAAAGCATTTTTCCCAATCCAACAATAATAATTATTATATACACATATATTATTGTATTGTAATTTAGGCATTGGGAATGGAATACTGAACATGACATTTTGGATTTCTCTATTCATCTACACCTCATTTACACCATTCCTACTGAGTCCTCCCTTCAACACCTATACCTTTCTCTACATGACTGCTGGAGCCAATCTGTTGCTGTGTATATATGTGTTTCTTGTCTTACCCGAAACAAAGGTATGTTGAACAATCACATCAGAATGTTATTAGCTACAATATTTCCTTGAATCCAGCTCAGACCAATAATCCCCTAACATATATTCACAATTTACCAAAAAAATACTCGTTAAGCTTTCAACAACTCAGCAAAAATATGCCCACTATAACACAGTGTTAGGTATATTATGGTATCATTGGTATTGTTATAAGTAATTGAATTTTTTGTCTCCATATTCATCTAAACCTCAGAAGAACAATTTGACATACACCTCACTATGATGAACTGTAGCATATGTTTTGTTGTTATTTGTTAGCCATATATTATAGAAGGCTATTGAATAATAGTGAATATCATTATAATATATGCATGTTTGACCATCAATAAGATAGGTGTACTGCATTCTCCTTCTCCTCGTCCTCCTCCTCGTTGTCCTCCTCTGCCTCCTCCATTATTAATATTATTATTATTATTATTACTATTGTTGTTTTTTGTTGTTGGTAATTAGGGTGTAAGTCTTGAACATGTTGATGAGCTGTTCTCCCAAAGCTGGAGGAAACGTATTGCCTTTAGAAGCTTCATAAGGTATAATGGACAATAGCAAAACGGACCCTTACTTGGTTATCAGGCACATTAACGTAACTACACCACTTGTGCTTTGTACTTTACTGGTACCTGCTTTGCTAATACTCATGTCATTAGCATTATTCACTATAATGACCTTTTCAATAATCATTTACTCTCTCGACATTTCGGCTAGTCGAAACGCTGGAGAGAGTAAAATTTAAGTTAATTAGTTGAAATTTTATTATGTCAACTGAGAGTTAGTTGAAAGTTTCACTAGTCTGTTATTGGAGCTGCAAATCATATCTACTTTTCAAAAATATCAAGACTTTGCCCATCCATCCTTTTGTGTGAATCTTCCAATTTAGCTTCCATTAAGTGACATCAAATTTAAAACAGCCAATCCACCAATACCCACTCTTTGTGCACAAGTCCAAGATTCCCAACACCTCCCCAGGCAGATTATGTTTTTATCATCACAAACATGGAGATTTAGCTTGGTAGTCCTGGGCTCCTTGTACTTGGAAAGGAAATGAGCAGGCCGGTTTCCAGTAGGCGCCTGGGATATGTATTCTGGATGCCAGTTCCTTGCTGATACAGGAGCTGATGTCAGTTTGGGAAACCATTACATATTCCTTTGCACCAGTATAAGTGTAATTCTATCCTAGCAGACATGTCGCCCACTTTACTGGGGACTGATTTTCTACTTTCAAACTCTCTTAGTCGACCTCGATAGCAAATGTTTGATAGATGCAGGGACTTAGCTCAGTCCTTTGTAGTTATTCTACGATGTCTGTTCCATACCTCATTGCCACAAAATCTAAACTAATCAATATGACAAGTTACTTTCGGACATAATGGTCTGCAAGTTCTCCCAACCATCCAACAAGCATGGCATAGAATATTTAATCACCACCACGGGCCTTCCTTTACATGCACATGCCCACCATCTACCTCCGGACAAGCTGTCATTGGCCAGAGCTGACTTCACGAGCTTGAAAGCCTTGGGAATAATCCATCGCTCTTCCAGTCCTTGGGCATCCCTGCTACACATTGTGTCCATAGCATCATGGGGCTGGAGTCCCTGTGTAGATTATCACCTCAAAGGCATTATTTTGCCTGACCGCTACCCAGTGCCGCACATACAAGATTTCTCATCCCACCTGGCAGGCACAAGAATGTTCTCAAACATCAATTTCATATGTTGTTAACATCATATCCTTGTCATCGTAGCAGATGAGCCCTAAACAGCAATCATCTACCCATTTTGACTTGACGAGTTCATCAGGATGCCTTACGGGGTCAAGAATGCTGCTCTAGCCTTACCGCATTTGTTGGACACAGCCTATTTTTCATTTTTGTCTACCTGGATAACATTCTGGGAGCCACCAGCGACATGAAGGAGTACAAAACACCTTCATATGTTGTTTCAATGCCTCCAAGATCATGGTCTCATCGTCAATGTCACCAACTCTCAGTTTGGTCTTCGCCAGATAGGCTTCTTGGGACTGCCATCACCCAACACAGTGCATGCATTTACCCAACAAGATAGACATCAAACATTTCAAGTGACCAATTACTGTCAAGGGCCTACAAGAGTTTGTCGACAATCACCTTTTCATTTGTGTGACTTCTCAAATAATGTCGCCCCTCTTTTCTGCATTAGCAGGCAAGCCAAAGTCCCTGATGCTATGATTGATGTGTTTCAGGATACCAAGGCAGCATTGACAGTAGCTACAACACTTATGAGCATCTGAGTCCATTATGGTGGTCCAAAAGGAGTAGGTGTCAAAGAACCAACAAGGAATATTGAGTGAGGGGGTGCACCAGCTGAAATTGAACAGTTAGTCCAATCTACGAGACAAGGAATGCCATAATACCACATTCTGAAGCACTATTTACATAGGGCATGAAACTGAACAAGGTTGACCAGGCTTTGAGGCTCGACCAGAGTCCATGGAATTCTGAAGTGACATTCAAGAATAAGATTCAAAGTTGATTATAAGAAGGTTATTGTAATTTTGTTAGGTCAACTTCATGAAACATTATTTAAAAGAAAGCTATGGTAACAATTAGTGAGTTATGATTTTACACTGGAGTGCTCAGAGGGTGGATACTAGCTACTGCTACAAATCATACTCACATGAGTCTTAGCATCTCTTATGAAGGCTAGAAAATCTAGTCAAAACTTCGGCAGAATAAATTATTGGGAAGGTCATTGTAACATTAATATTACTCAAATGCCTGCACCACCTTGTCAGAGCTTTTTGAGATGAGGGCTCTTTCTTGTAACATGAGGAAACATTTATGACTGTGAGTGCATACTTATAGGGTTTGTCACCTTGACATGTGGCATAATACCGTAAAATCCAGATGTTAAAACCCTCGATGTTTAGTGCACAATAAGCTTCTAAGCACTGGTCTGGCTGTCATTACAAGGGCATATATGTTGTACCTCACTATGAAATGCCTGTCTTTCTCTCATTGAAACAGATAAATGCAAAATGTAGCCAGTACCTATAGCATCTGTATTGTCTTCATCCTTCCCTAATCTGTCTTTCACCAATGAAATATGTCACATTGATTTGTAGATATGTGGGTCCAAAAAATACTTGAGATATCATCTCTAGCTCCTGTCTCTGAGACTAGTTCCCTACTTTGCTTGTAGTGTCTTAAAGCATTATGCAAAATGAGTCGCAGAAGAATCGGTGATGTGCATTATTTAGTAATAAAGCATCTATTAACTAACTAAGCACTTTTTCTATAGTGTTTTCCTGATGCATAGCATTTTGACCCTGAGGCCGAGAGAATGAAACTGAGAAAGGGAGAGTAATGTGTTTCATGATTCCCAGGATTGAAGAGAGTGGTTGCGCATCATGATTACATTCTCTTCCCGGTGCAGAGTAGCCAGCATGTGTTAAACCATGCATTGTAGGTCTATTCGTTATGAATGTGAAATGATCTCTGGTTAAGTTGATTGGTTGAATCTGTTATATTAGCGGCAGATAATAGCTGGTTGTTAGAAAGATGTCACCCAAGTCTACAACACCCACCTTACCAGGGTAGTAGAGCATAGAGCATATTCTCCCTCAAGTAGCCATCAATGGTAGTCATGAGCAGCATGGGTATAGACAATATGTGCTTACTGTTGTAGCTCCTTGACTATCTTGTTATTAATATTCAGCTCAACCATGCTCTGTTAGCTAAGGCAATGTTGCACCAGCGCATCACCACAGCTTTCTCTTTCTACTACTTATCTGTGAACCTAAAGCTGAGCCTTGTGGTACTACAAAAGCTTGTCCAAATCAATGGTGACTTGTGGTTGGTTATAATTTTGGTCACAGGGTTGATATCTATGTACTCATGCCGCTGGATCAACTATGGTCTCCTCAAAGAGAAGGAATGTGTGGTGATATCCACTATGTTCGAAGACTTAGTAGGCTAGTATAGGGGAAATACACTCTCATTGGATAGTAGGTCATTCTTACAGCATGCCCACTATGTAAACCTTCTACAGAACCTGGCTATTATGTTGCCACTGCTATGCTCTGATAACTCTCTGTCCTACCTCCTCTTCAAGCATCTGGACAATAGTGCTTTTAGGGCTTGGTGGATGTCAAAGTGGGAAATAATCTGTTTCTTGGAATTGAGTGACAACTTTTTAATAGGTATCTTATCATGACTTGGCATATGCCTTGCCTTTCCTTTCCTTTTTTTGACAGTTTGTTTCACTTTTCTACAAAACAGACTACTAACCAGGGCACACATGGCTTCAGGTATGAGCTGCACTTTCATTGTGTCCTTCCCAGCTTAGATGGCCGTGTTCCCCCCCCCCCCCCCCCCCCCTTTAGTAAGCCAACTGCCTGGCTTTGGATCCAACATGCAGTATGCAGTATGACAGCCTGGCACAAGTTTTCAAGGGAGCTGCTCATGGCCATTTCCAGTGGTGTAGAGCAGGTTGCCCAGGAGGCCATCCTTTTCTGTATCAACAATGTTGCCTCTATATACATCACCCCAGAAAATGCTCTTCACAAGTACAATAATTATGGTATTAGTATTATTACCACAATACACTTGACCATATCACCCGAGTAATATCACTTCCTGTTGTCTCCACAGTGAAAGCATAGGAAGTATGTCACTCACTCACTCACCATTCAAGTTAACTGGTTGCCATCACAGTCTATTGTATGCATCTGTACCAAAGAGAACCGGCTAGTTTATGTCACTGGGACAATTTTTGAGTTGGTTTCACATCCAGGAAGTGCCGAGGGAACTGTCGTAGACAAAACTAAGATGTTGCTGGACTCAACATTGGAACAGTATTGTCTGCATCTGGATGATCTCTACCTTACACTGATCCCATTGGTGATGAGTTCATGAAATATGAAGCCTAAGAGTGAGGATATGGCCGATGGCACATTCAAGTAGATGTTCGGGTCTTCTTAGCTCTATTATGCTTTGCAGTGTGCTATTGTTAGCCCAGAGTATGAAGGCATCAATTACAACACCTTCATCCTTTAATTAAACCTATGGTCTATTGTATGTTATTATATGCAAGAGCAGCTGCTTGTTTGCTTATTCATTGCATATTTGCTTATGCAGTATGTTTTTCTTTGTTCCAAGTATTTTTTTCATATCAATTTGTCTACACTTCCTTGAAGAAGTCATATCTCGAATTGTGTATTTGAGCAAACTTGATTGCCTAGGATTATATTCCTAAATTTATTGCCACTTATCTCTGATGTGAAATGCCTAAAGTCATGCAATCGTACTTCAGTATCTCTTCAAGGACAAGTGAACTCTGTTCAGTCACTACAAGTATACAATACCCGATTTCTTAGGCCAGATTGTTACAACATTCACATGATTGTTTTCATTATATTTTTCTTAGACCAACAAGGATCTATGCATAGATACTGACCGCTTACTTCTTCGTCAGTACACAAACTGCAGCTGCAGGAAGAATGCAGCTGTTATTATTACACCACATGTCAGGCTTGATTGTGGATGGTCTTTTTAAGCTTGGCTACTTTTCTAAAGCAATGATAACCTGCATGCTCAGCTTCATGGATCATTCCTATTGTACATGCATGGATGTCTGTTTATTGAATGCAAGTATGTTTATGGTATGGATGACCATTTACGACTCCCAAGTGTTTTGATGAATAGAGGGAGGAAAGAATTATTGTGGGAGTAGATAAATGAATTTGTTGCTGCAATGTATTGGATAGTAGTTTGTTGTACATTTATGTGTGGGGGAAAAGAAAATGGATACATAGCTAGATACAAGATATTGAAGATGAGAGTTCATGTTTTGATGGGTTTTTTAGGCTCAACACTTACACATATTTATCATTAAAAATTGAGTATATAAAATTTGAATTGCATAAATAGGCTTTTGCAGTAGAAAGTAAGTAAATTGCATAGGTAGGGCCAATAAACACCACACTCACATTTTCATACAGCTAACATTCTTATTAGAATTTAGTGCTCCAAATACCCTCCTAACTGATTATTATTGTGGCGCAATGACAATATCCGCCTGCCTGCTTCTATGAACCTGCATGACTATCTTGACTGTTGAATTGATTCTTATACTGTGACATTTTTTATTATTTAACTTTGCAGAATGTAATTCAAATGATTGACTTGTTTAAAAAAAATTATTTTTAAAAAGACTGTAATGTAACACAGTACACATGCAGTCACTTGGGCATACACCAATAATTATTAAAAAGTATTATAATATTGGTGAACAAGATTCTAAATGGCTAAAGTGTCGTTCATTAGTTATGTTATAATCTTACAATCTTGTTTTACTTGTTTTTGACAAGGTAATCCTATATGCTTCGTAAATTCACCCTGGTGAGGACTAAAGAATTTTGTTGGCAATAAGCTGATTGAAAAAGAAATCTACAAAGTATTTGATTATGTCAGCTAAAAATATCGTAAAACGTTGAATGCCTTTGTTTCTAGTTGTTTCTTGGTTGTTGTTGAGTGGCTGGTTAGCTATGTCAATGTTGAAGATCGTCCAGTTGTTGTGATTACCATTCTAGAATCAGCACCTCAGTCATAACTCTGGGAAGTTTATGGTTCTTTGGTTCTTCAATTATTCGAGCATAACTTCCTTTTGAACATTTTTTCTAACTTATTTGTTCTTGTTGTATTGTATACAAGTCAGGGCATATCATAAGTTGTTGTTGATGTTATTATATTTCATATTATAGTAACCTCTGTGGTAGAGTATGCACTATGACCTCGTTGTAGTGATCGACAAATAATCAAAGGGCGGATGTTATATTGTTATGATTTAAAGAAGTTTTCTTGGCTTCTCTACTTTTATCATAATATAATTTGTGATATTGGCATCTTTACTGATTGCACTTTATCAGCTGCTGATTCACTGAGATTTCTAGCAATAATTTACGGCACAAACTGACTGTAATACATCATATGAGCAATCTAGATTAAATCGATTATCTACTGTAGTCGGGTAACAAAGTAGCACTGGAAAATTTAAGAAACTGCCAAAGTGTGTCTAACTGAGATGTTAGCCGTATTGTTTTTGGTGAATGTTTTAAGTGTCTGCTATTTAAAACAGGTTGTACATTATAAAGTCTGTTGATTAACTCCAATATACTCGTTCCATATTGATGTAGTTAGTTTAGCTCAATATTGTAAAAATATTTTGGTGAAGAAATTATTTTTGTTGAGACATGAATATACCTTTTGTTACACATATCTGTTTCATAGAAGGCATGAGAGTGATGCAGTCCAGCCTCCAGGAGAACAAGAGCTTGAGGCTAAATTGTAATATTATTTACATTATAAGGAAGTTATTTTTGCAGAATATAGTTGGACTAATAATGCTGATATCTTACATAAAGAGTCAGCCAGTTTGTATTTTTTTGTCATCTGTATTTTTGGTTGACTAAAATCATCCTCAATTTATTGTTGACCAGAACATAATGTTTGACTACAGACACTTGTGTGGACCATGACTAAAAATGGCCAATAAGAATAGTAATGAAGTGACTGTCAGAAAAATAGTAGAACCAGCTGCCTAAGTCTAGACTGGAGAGTCAGAAATCAAATTTTTAAAGCTGTATATGAGGTTAAATGTTTTTGGGACTAGCTATATACCATACTAGCCAATACATTTATGTCTGCTTTCTTTCTATCCAAGCTATCATATTGGTGTTGTCATCATTGACTGGGTATTAATAATCCTTAATGAAAGGACAATGTCAGATACAGGTGTTTGATTATCACAATGATGGTGGCTTTTTGTCAGATTTTTTTTTGTAATGAGATTTGAGTGGAAATGGTTTTAGTAGAGAATATCAGACTAAAGTGATGTAGCTAATATCTTTTTATCCCACTCTCATGGATGAGAGTGGGATGCTTCCTGATTCCTATACCCATACCAATGAGTTAAAAAAAGGCATATTATAGAGAATCTATGAAGAAGGAATAGATGACTGCTATTGGGAAAGCTATACCACCAATGATAATTTTTTAGGTATATACCAATAAGGCTATTTCTACATCATGAGTGGATGGACCAGGAGCTATTTAGTCATTGACTCTGCACTGTCATCACTACTATCTTATAGCTGGGATTTCAAACTTGAGTATGTTGCCTGCAGTCATGTTGCTGTACCAAAAGATATTTGCCTTGACCAGTGGCATCTTTTATGGCTTGTTGACATATATGGAAGAAGTGGTGAGAACTGGACAAGTCCTATGCCATTGTTCACAGTGATCACCTTCTTGGAGTCAAAGACAAGGCAAGTCCCATGTGTGTAGCATTCCTGATGATTATATAATAATACCAGGAAAAATTGCATGGCCTTCTGGTGAGATACTGTCCACAGATATCTACATCTAAGGCAGGTACGAAACCTTTTATCTTCCTATATAGCTATATAGCCATTATAACTGGCACATTCTTGAAGCCTAACTAGCTGGCTTCCTTGATACTCTCTAAGGTGCCCATACTTGACCCTTTTCACATATTCCCTGTTAGGGTTGGCACAGTCCTATATTTGATGTCGATCGTTACCTCAGTTATTCTGTAGATCACACTAATAATTAGTTCTCTCCATTTATGCTTCCCCCAATCTCTAGCTCAAAAATGTTGTTTGAAATGTGCCATGTTGGTCTATATATAGCGGAATATTTTCTTAATTATTATTCATCAGATACCGAGTTTGGATCACGTGGCATTCATCCTCTGCAATAGCACCGAACTTTTGCATGATTTCCTCAATTTTTATAGTAGAGAATATCCAGTGTACGATTAGGTGCTCTCCAAACTTGTCAAACATTCTTGTAGTATCAATCTCTACCCTCATTGTGAAAGGAGTGGGAGATACTCTTTCTGCATGCATGAATCTAGTACAGTTGTGCTGTACATGAATGCAAAGCCAGAGTTGTCCTAGCGTTCAGCCCCTTGGTGGAGTACTGCTGCATGGTAGGCTCTGGCAAATTATTCCGGGAATAATTTGAGAATAATAGGTGTCCTTTAGTTTTGGGAGAACAACTCCCAGGAATAATCATTGTGACACCTCCTTTGTTGGCAAAATACAATCTGGAGTGGTATCAAAGGGCACTACAAATGCTAACAGCCGTAAGAGGACAGTTCTAACCTCTAGTACACTGTGTATCACTCATCAGTCATCAGGTAGCTAAAGCTGCATGTGCTATACGTATACCTCTATAGAGACTAGGTACATTTTTGTTCTCTAAAGATGGTATTCCATCACTGACAGGCCAATATGATATATTTTGCATGCAAACATACCCAGCTGACAAACTACATCTATTCAAGCCCAACCCATGACCACACCCCTAAACATGCCCACAATAATAATCGATAATGGTATAAGAGGACCTTTGAAAAGCTTCACACAGGAAGAAAACCCTTATGATAACAAAATGTTTTGCATGATACAAGTAAAATAGATATGCTTGAACACCTGCAGAACAAGTTTGGGTTTTTAACTCCCATTAGTTTGTAAATTTCAGCTTAAAGCGTTCCCAACATATAATTGTGGCAAAATTTACCTCATTAATCGTCATTAAATGCTTATAACTTGGTAGGGAGGTGTATCCCGATATTCTGCAAAATTTGATCAGAGGGTATTTTCACTTCTCCAAAGTTCATTCGGAAAACAACAAGAACAGTCATTAGAATACTACATTCAACTATCTGTGATGATGCAGTACAATTATAGAAATGATCATTAGTGTTTATAATTATTACAACAAAGTTGAGAATAATTTAGGAATAATGGGCTACCTTTAAAAGAATAATAGGCTCAATACCTGAGAATAAAAGAAGGTGACCTTTTGGGAATAATTTGCCAGAGCCTATATACTGATTATATTTGACCTAGCTATAGCCAACCCCTATGCCCCTTGGGTTGGTGGTGAGTTTAATACATCCTGAGCTTATATATAGCAAGGAAAATGGGTGGCCGGGGGCCGATGATATGTTGAGATGTATCAGCAAAAAGGCCTTCAGATGGAAAGGAGTGGCTTTTGGGACAGTTCGAAGACTGCAAGCTGATGGAGTCAGAAGAAGACTTCAGACCAGACTTCTAGTCAATGGAGTAACAAGATTTACAATTCACATTAATGACAAAAAGCTGGATGATCATAGGTAGCTATATCTCACCAAATACACCATCTGGGTCAGTAACATATGTTACACGTTGTTTGGTAAAGAACTTACAAATTTCAAGCATATTGTGGTTGGTTGTGTCGGTTATCTCATCTTCCTCAAATACTTCCTTGAATGTAGTAGCTGAAGCCAGGCCTGGTAGGAGGATGACTAACGCTCCACTCCTCCCATGCTCCTATATATATCCAAAGAAGGCATTTCAGCAGTCTTTCGAAGAGGACGGAGTCTTTCAGGATCAGGTATGATGGTACTTTTGCCCACACAGGATGTTGATGACCTTCACCGATTTCACTGTCTTGCTTTGATTGAGGGTCAGATTTCGACTTTGAACTGTATCTAGAAACTTCTGGACATTGGTGTCATGCTCAGCTTGGTCCTTGCCTGCGACCGTTATGTTGTCCAGATAAGGAAAGGTGTCTTTGAGCCCTTCCTCTTCAACCATCTTATCCATGCTTCTCTGAAAGACCGCGACACCGTTGGTAACACCGAAAGGGATGAGACAAAAATGATAGAGTCTCCCATTCACCTCAAAGCCGCTATACTTCATGTCCGATTCTTTTATTGGGACCTGATGGTAGGCACTCTTAAGATCTTAAGATCGAATGTCGAAAACACCTTATAGTTGGCTAGGTTATTGACCAACTCATCAATTCGAGGAAGTGGGTATCTGTCGAGTTCAGTGTGTACAGGTTCACCGTCTGAGAATAGTCAATACAGAGCCTTTTTTTGTGCCGAAGTGAGGGATCTTTGACAACAACCACCTGTGCCCGCCAAGGTGATGTACTAGGCTCAATGATGTCCTCAGCTAGATGCCGAGTAATTTCTTGGTGTATAAAGGCCTGATCATCCTTGCTAAAACGTCTCGACTTGGTTGCCACGGGTTTGCAGGAGGGGAGAAGATTTTCGAAGAGCGACGGTTCACCAAGTGAAGCTTCAGCAAGAGCACAAACTGACACTGAATTGGATATAATCAAATCAGGTTTCACACCTCCATAGTTGACGACTCTCTTGTGTTCCTTCTGGAAGTCTTGTCCAAGAATCATATCGCTACAGAGGTTTTCGAGAACACCAAGACGGGTAGCTATATAGACATGATCGATGGTTCTAATATCCACCAGTGACCTAAGATACGAGTCTTTGCAGTAGTTAGAGCCAAGCTTATATCCTGTGATGAACGATGAACTTTGAGCTTCAGTTTCCTAGCAACTCGTTCGTTAATGAAACTATTGGTGCTTCCAGTATCAATCAAGGCAGAGAGATTTTGTCCCTGCACGGAGACATTTAGAGAGGCTAGGGTCAAGCTTTTAGGACAGGTAGCCACAACTGAGCAAGCTGTAATTGCCGCTGATGTCATTTTGCTAGCTTTATGGGTTTTCTTTGACTGACACACCCTTGCAAAGTGACCTTTTGTACCACAGTTGCGACACTGTTCTTCTCGAGCGGGGCAGTCCTTCCTATAATGCATAGAACCTCCACAGAAGAAGCACCTCTTCTTGTACTCACGCGTAGCGGCCGCAGCAAGGGAGGAGTCGACATCAACAGCTACTTGTTCATCGTCATCACCTTGAGAGGTGACCATTGCTGCAGCAGCTGTCTGAGTAATAGGTGTGGTATATGCTTCAGAGTTCTTCTGTGCCAAGTCTAGTGCATTTTCCTGATCAAATGCTGTTTTAAGATCCAACCCCCCCCCCCCCCCCCCCCCCCTCCCAGCCGACCTCCCTAGAATGAACAAGCCATTATCTCCATGACGCATATTAACAAGCACTTGTCCACCGATCTCTATTCTCAACACAATCGACATAGACTGAGCTCAAGTCCATAAATACCTTCATCTTCCACTCTGAAATTAAAAAATAAGTGCAAACTTCTGTGATAAAGACAACCCCTGGAACTGTGACAGGTTCAACCATATTCCGGCTGTAAGGAAAGGGTTGTGTAACTACAAAATTACATCACTGGCTCACTCGCTGCTGTGCTATTCACCCATTCAAGTCAAAATTACTAGGTTGTGAACTCACATATAGCTAAACCTGTGATCTCCATGGGAAGGTGATGACTATGCAAGGATTCTTCTTGACATTTGAGCTAGATGCTCTAGCGTTCATCAGTCGTTAGAGTATGCGCCACGAATGAAATAAATATACCCCATTGGTATGTTTCCAATCAAAATTTTACTCTGTACGTACAAGATGCATATTGGACACCAAAACATGATGTACTGATAAATACACAACATTTGTCATGATAATGGAGACTGTGTTATTCTAGTTAGCTGAGTGTACAGCTACCAGCTCAAACCATTGTCTAAGTGCCTGGCTCAGCACATGAGGCAACATACTGACATCTCTCAACACAATGTAGAAATTGAATGGAAATGTCTCCAGATAAGTCTTCAACACCAGAGGCTGAATAAATAAAACATAACAGTCATATGTACAGGTGTATATATATATATATATACATACATATATTACTATCAGGACATATAACCCCCGGACAAAAAACATTATCTTCTGGACAAATACCCCCCATGCCAATTACCCACTAGGACATATACATCCCACCAAAAAAAATTGGGGTGGAAATGGGAAATAAAATGTATTAAGGTTTAGGGCTAGGGTAATAAAATCCTCTTTCATCCTAAAGTCCTTTATGTGATAGTTATTTATGGGGTGGGTAAATGTCGAGGGGGCACGGGGGAATTTGTCTAGGTGGTAATTGTCCAGTGATTTTTGTCTGAGGGGGTATATGTCCGGGGGTATATGTCCTAGAACAGTGGTTACCAAACTTTTGACAGTGTGGGCCAAATTGCCAAATTTGGGGATGTCCTGGGCCTGGATCATAAAATTGCAACTTAAAGTGTGCTATATGTATACGGTCTTATTCGCATTATCTTATTTTTTTACATTCCAGGATTTGTCACTCTGCCCAAGAGTCCAGGAAAGCTGACCACTGCTCCATTGTTGTGTCAAGGAAGAAGCCAGACTTGACTTTTAAGTTTCACTTATACATGCAGGGAACATTCAATGGTGGTCAGCTGTTGTGGTTTCATTAGTTACAAACCACTAACCACTAGTCAATGGCATGACAGGTAGCAGCCATTCTTCCAACCAGCCCAATTGAACTTCACACACATTGTTTGTTGTTACTATTTTTAGGATGATTTTTTTCTTTTTAATATAGCTAAATGTGGTAAAGTGGATGTTTACACAGGGTTAAGTAAATGCTTCCAACTTTCAAGAAATAATTTTTTCTTTTCTTTTTAAGACAGCAAACATGGGAAAATTGATGTTTAGATAAATGTTTGCCACTTTAATAAGAAATATCAGAATATTAATTTAAGACGTTGCAAACTTGTTCTTGTTCAGTGGGAAGTGTGGAATTGCTGGTGACTTTTCATGATTTCATCGATGTCAGGTTTCAGATTAGTTGTGGATATTCTGAGGATGTCTTCAAGATGTTCATTGGTCAAGTTGCATCTGTACTTGGACTTTGTCATCTTCATCCTTGAGAAGAGCTGCTCGCAATTGAAAGTCGAGCCAAACAGGGCAAGGTACTTCAGGACATGCTTGATCAACTCAGGGTAGGATGAGTGGGGAAGGGAATTCTGGTAAAACTGCACCAATGACTTGGTCTTGAAATCTACTTCCAAATCCATATTGCACTGCAGATCGATTAGTACCATTTGCAGTGCCACCGGTGCCTCTGAAGGTTTCACAGAGAAAGGCCTTGAAAATATCTGAAGATTTTTCTCATGTGCTCTGAAGTCCTTGAAACGGCCTTCAAACTCTTTCCCCAGTTTCTCCAGATCCTGACCATACTCATCATTTGGCACTAAGACACCCTCATCCTGCATAATCTTCAGGCAGGGGAAGTGGTACAAAGAGCCAGAAATCATCTGTGCTTGCCAAAGCCTGAGCTTTGTCTTGACGTCAGCATGGACAAATTTACCTTTGCCTTGGAGAGAGATGTTGAGTTGGTTCAACTTTTCCGTCAGATCAACTAAGAAGGCAAGATTGGAGAGAAACCCTGGCTCGACAAACTTCTCCTTTGATTTTCTTTTCATTTCTAAAAAGACCGGTATCTCTTTTCTGAGCTCCCAAACTCTCTTCAGAGTCTTGCCTCGACTGAGCCACCTAACAGAAGAGAAGTAAGGAATATCTGGGTAACAGGCCTCAATTTCAACCATCAAAGCCTGGAACTGGCGGTGACTCACGGCACTCGCTCTGACAAAGTTGACAAAGTCGATGACAACCTTCATATCCTCGTTATATCCAACAGTTTTGGCACAGAGAGCTTCCTGATGTATCACACAATGATAGAAGACAACATTTTCCTTGCAGAGTTCCTGTTCCTCCAATTTCCTCATTAGATAGCCTTGAAATCCATTCTTGTGACCGACCATGGCAGGAGCACCATCTGTGGCCACTCCCACCAGTTTCTCATAGCCAAGGCCAGCTTGCTCAAGAACCTTGTTGACTGCTAAAAATACGTCCTTCCCAGTGCCTGTTCCCTTCATTGGATAAAGTGCCAAGAGCTCCTCAGTGACATTCATCCTGCTGTCAACTCCTCTGACAAAGATCCCCATCTGTGCCATGTCACCAATGTCTGTGGATTCATCCAGGCATAGTGAATAGCCCTCCATTTTTTCGGTCAACCCCTTCAGTTGTGTCTTAATGTTTCCTGACAACTCCTCCACTCTCCTGGCCATGGTTTTGTTGCTGAGGCTCACATCATTGAAAATGCTAGCTTTCTCTGGGCACAAGATTTGAACTACTTCCTTCAGACATTCCCTGACAATTTCTCCATCTGTGAATGGCTTTCCACTCTTTGCCAGCACCTCTGCCACTTTGAGGCTGGCAAAGGTAGCCTTTTTGCTCTGCAGATCAGCCTTCTTGGAAGATCTTTTGCTGACTCTGAATCATTTCCTGTAACTCCTCTGCCTTAGAAACCCTCTGGTCTCCTTGGAAGGCATCATAGTCTTTTGCATGATGGGACTTATAATGCCTCTGGTTGAACTGTTTGGGGACGGCGACTGTATCAGAGCAAATCAAGCAGAGTACTTTATCCTTCTCCTTGGAGAGGAAAAAATCTTTGGTCCACTCATCCTTGAAAACTCTGCGTTCAAGATCCACTTTCCTCTTTTTCTCTACGCACCGTATGGGCGTGGTTTCCTGCTCGTTCAGCTACTCCAATGTTTTTCAAATCATTTTTTCGATCCCTTACCAACTTTCTTGCCATTTTTACTTATTTATTTAGCTCCCAGATGCCTGGTCACCAAACCATCTCCAAACCTGCATTTTTGGCTGGGCCGGATTGAAGAGCTTAGTGGGCCGGATCTGGCCCGCACGCCGCACTTTGGTAAACACTGTCCTAGAACCACACATATATATATATACACGTATATACACGATGGGGCAGAAAAACCTCCCACATTTTACACGGTCATTGGTGGGCGCTAGTGAAGTTAGGCAGGTGGTAGCGGTGTCTTCCTGTAGCTAATGTCTAACTATTTCAGTTGCCATCATGCCTTGTACACCACGCATTTGCTGTTGAAATGTTTATCAAGAATGGCGAATCTGTGATTGCGATGCTGAGAGCTTTCATATCCAGTTCGGGCTTGGTCGAAATGTTGCTGTTCCAGACCATAAAAACCATATGGTATGGGTTGAAAATTTCAGGGTCACAGGTTCAGCGTTAAAAAGAAAACCATCTGGAAGACCTCAGGTGTTCGAACTCCTGAAAATGTCCAAGCTGTAAGACAGTCTGCTTTTCAGTCGCCTAAATGTTCAGCCCATAAACATGATCTGCTTTGGCTTTGTCTGTTCGATCTGTCAGGATAATTTTATGCACCGATCTCAAGTTCTATCCATACAAAATGATGGTTGTTCAAGAACTTTATGAACATGATGGGAAAATAGCATGTGAGAATATCCTTCAAAATGTTCCTACAAATGCTATTCTCCTCACAAGTGCTGAAGCCCACTTTCATCTGTCTGGCTACGTCAACAAGCAGAATTTTCACTACTGGGCAGAAACCAATCCTCAACAGCTTCATGAAAGACCTCTACACTGCGAACGAGTTACTGATTGATGCGCTGTTGCAGATTTTGGTGTTTGGAGCCCTCACTTTTTTTTAGGAGGGAGGCCAAACGGTTACAGTAACACCCGATCAGTATGTGGAGATGCTACGGAACTTTCTGGAACCAAAACTCACCGAACTTGGAAATCTGGATGTGTGGTTTCAACAGGATGGAGCCACCGCTCACACAGCAAGAAGATCAATGGAAGTTTTAGGATCTGATTCCAGGACACTTGATCTCCTTATGCAGTGACGTTGGATAGCCTGCATGCTCGCCTGATCTCGCACCTTGTGATTATTTTCTCTGGGGTTACCTAAAAGCTGAGATACACGAACATCGACCAACAACCATTGATGAATTGAAGGTTGCTATACACCAAAAAATTGAAGAAAACAGCCGGAAATGACACGCCGGGTGATGCAAAACTTCAGAAATCGACTACAAATGTGTATCGCGAATAGAGGCCACCATCTGGACCATATCATTTTCAAAACCAAGTGAAAACTAACTATTCCACGCACTTCATATTATAAAATAAAATTTCGAATATCGTTCTTTGTTATTAACCTTTAAAATTCGGGAGGTTCTTCTGCCACACCCTGTATAATAAAGTGATCCGATCTGGACGGAGCCAGACCCAGATCGGACCCGGAACAGGAGCAGTGGGAAACCCCTGGTATGTCTGAGTTCCCCAACAATGACAAATGCTAGGGCAAAAGGGAAAGGGAGAACGCTGCGATAGAGAAAGCCCAAGCTCTACTCAAAACGATAACGAACATAAGCTGGCTAAGACTCGAAATCAACCGAATCAAGGAGCCAAGCAGAGTGAGAAAGCCTAGAGGAAATATGTTACTATTCAGATTGATCAACACCTTCACCAGAAAACTTTTGTTATGTTGTACTTTGGACTGCACTCACATGCAGCTGCAAGCTCAAGTCAGTGTGCATAATTTATGAGTGTAAGTTTCCCTTTAGTCTGGTGGCAGAATGTCAATTTTGAGCTTGGGTGTGTTTTGGAGTACATACAATGTTTTATTGCTGATTCTGGTAGTACAAACCCTACTGAACCCAAATCCACTTGATGCCACTCTGTCACCTTTGGGCCAAAATTTTTATATGCAAAATTCAAAATGGCCGCCATGAAAACTGAAAAATGGCTATAACTCTGTGAAAACTTCACCTAGAGACTTCTTTTCAGTGCCAAATCATACATTTTCTTTGTCAAGGAATCATTTAACGCACATAGAAAATCTGTATATACCTCTACTCTGTTATGGTAGTTTATTAACTTTGTCTTTTAAATATATTAACACTTTACATGCTACAATATACCCTTGATTATATTTATTGAGTGGCATAGCTATTTCCTGGTTTAGCTTCTACTACAAACAATGCAATTATATATTTTATTGATCAGCAAATTTCATAATTTTGAGCACACCCACTATGGATACATTTCTTATTTCTTGAGGTAAAAACATGCAAAAAAGTATATATTATATATATATATATTTCTAGCAGGCATCTCTACCTACTAGCTATATACAATCTAGCTGCTCGAAGAATTTTTTTTTTGCCATGTGATTATAACCATAATTATTTTGTAATAATTAGCTCTGCATTTTTTAATACAGTAGGTAAAGGAAGTTCAGAGAGCACATGCAGAAAAAGTTTCAGGCTTAGCTAATAGTATTAGCAGGTAAGTAAAATATGTTGTCTATGGGGGAGTAGTACAGAGTAAACATCTTTGGTGATGGTTGACTAACATGCATATTTTCTCTCAATTTCTAGCTGTAACAGGACATGGCATCCCAGTTACAGCTCAACACACATCGTCTGTTTAAAAATTCTATGAACTGCAGTGGTAGCAATAACCTGCTTATAGCTGCTGGCCCTGAAAGACTGCATAGCATTATACCAGCTAGTAAACGAGAGGTGATGGTTTACATGTTGACCTAGAGGTATTGCTAGATGATAGTTGTAACACACTGTATCTACATAGGAACTGTGTCTCCACCTATACCTCAAAGACTCACATAAAGCGTTTCCTGTCACGCCACACTAAAGCAAAAGAAGAACCAGTTTTCAAGAAAACCTGTCGGTCACACATTAGCCCTTTTTGTTTCAAAGATCAATGTTTGATATGTGGAGAACAATGTTATACCAAACCGGATTCAAAACACCCTGGTCGTGTGGTTCAATGTAGAACTGCTGATTGTGGATCCAATTGGAACACTTTCAAAGATGTCATTCTGCATGCATGTGATTTGCGTAATGATGAATGGGCACAAGTGCATCTACGAATTGCAGGAGCAGTTAGTGACTTACATGCTGCAGATGCTCAATACCATAAAGACTGCATGTCCTTGTTCAGAGGTTCTCGTAATATTCAATCGTCAGCATAAAAAAAACCTTGAAACACCTCAAGATCAAGCCTTTGCATGTCTGGTGAGTGATCTGATAGAAGACTTAACGCAGATCTGGAACTCTATAGAAGTGCACAGTTTGTACATATCATACAAAGGTGGTCATTGACACGTCGGCAACTAATCAAAAGTTTAGCTGAACACTTCGGACAAGACCTTCTTATCTTATTAGGTGCAGGAGTTGCAAGTATCCTTATATTCAAGAGCAATGCTTCCAATGTTCTGAAACTAGTGGCATGTGAAGAGGATGATGATGATTTGGCAATAGCAAAAGTAGCAAAACTGATTGCCATCGAGTCGAAAGAACTGAAGCATGATAAGTTTAAGTATAGAACAAGGATCAACTCTGAAGATGTTGTTGGAGAAGTTAGTCCAGCACTTTTGCATTTGCTCTCTTTGATATCACCACACCTCAACTATTCACTGCCATTAGGTATGGTAGGAAACATTGTTACTAGTATGGTTAGACAGAAGTCAGTAATTGAACAATTGTATGACTTTGGTGTCACTTGTTCTTATGATGAAATAAATTGATTCAATGTGTCTGCTGCCCATGCAGCTGCTAGGAGCCAAGAAGATAGGGGCATATCTCAGTGGTGTTGGATTAGTGCAGACTGTTGCTGATAATTTTGAAGCAAATATATCATCACAGAATGGCCTCCAGTCCACTCATGCTTTGGCAATTCTTCTTACTCAAGTGCAACACAATCTGACACAGATTGGGCAAGATCAGCATGATGCCAACCAAATCAAAAGGATAAAAAAAGATGAAATGCTAAAAGATGTCTTGCCTGATGTACCAATTCAAAGGTACAGAGACCACAGAAGCCAGAAATGCCACCCGATGTAGCCACTAGATCTCCTCTTCCTCTAAAGGTGCTAGCAAGGTAGCATGTTGCAGTTTACAGAGCCAATGATATTAACTTCATGTTCCTCAAATCCATATTGACACAACAGGGAGTACCAGAATTCAATGGTTACAATACTAGGAATGCACGCGAACAAGGGCATACAATATGTCCTGCTACTAAAGCTGTATACCTACCACTGATTGACATGGCTCCTGCAGAACCAGACACCATGTCCACTGCAATGGTGGAACCACAACGTCTTACCAATATGACCGGACAGATCTACACCATCTTCACAAATGACCAGCAACTGTATCGTGTAGTTGTAAACAACACATGGGTGTATCCAGATCATTTTCATAACTTCATACCAAGACTGGGGGGCATGCATACTCTGATGAATTTTTCTGGAGCAGTAGGTACCTTGATGGCAGACACTAGACTGGAAAATATTCTACAGGCAGAATTTGGTGGTGTAGCCAAGCTGTTATCTGGAAAGAACTTTCTACAAAACATTCGGGCACTACGTCTGGTCACTGAAGAACTACTACGAGTGCCACTCTGACTTGATGGAAACTCTTGCTGACAGGGCAAACCAAAGTCGAAGAGCAAAACTATGGGTGGATAACCTCATCAAGCCTGTGTTACTCATGCTGATGTTCGTCAGATCTGAAAGGGAGGCTGACTGGCCACTGCACCTGTGGGTCAAGCCTGTGTTACTCATGATGATGTTCGTCAGATCTGAAAGGGAGGCTGACTGGCCACTGCACCTGTAGGTCATCCAGCAGATGATGCCTTACTTCTTTTCTGCTGGTCACTTCAACTACGCAAGGTAGCACATAATACTAGCTTGTCAATAATCTATTCCAATATTTATATCTTAGTGAAGTTGTGCTTACTGCCATATACTAGTCTCATGAACCAGATGTATATTTATGCGAGTGGAAGGTATGCACCTAATCCTTCGTGTGCACAAATATATGTCTGGTTCACGAGACTACATATATACCTCAATAAAATATCATCCAGTTTTACTTATTTCAGGTACTGCTTGTATTACCTACGCTCAATGGAGAAACTGCCAGCTCCAATATACTCGAGGAGTTCCTTCGTGGAAACCATGTAATGAGGCATCGACCTGGCATTTGGAATGGGATATGGTCTGACATGTTTATTGAATCTACATTCATGAGGTATGGACACAGCCCTGGAGGTATCATAGGAATCACCCTGAAACCATCTACCCTGAAAAGATGGGCACTAGGTCTTCACATATGTAGTCAGCTTGTGAAAGATGTTTCTGAAATGCGGGACAATGATGGTCAGACATCCGTCATAGTCCATAAGGAAGAGATGCCTGCACGACAACAATCTGATGCAGTTGATCGGTGTAAACTACGCGAGAGATTGAGCACATGTATTGACCCACTTCAGCCTGAGAATCATCCCAATGGGCTTGTGAACATCGTAACTGGCAGAGTTTCTCCATCTATTGTCAATGTCGACACATCTCTTAGCACAGGCGTCAAGCAGATGGAACAGTATGAAGCACAGTGGCCTAATAGCTTCAACAAACCACTAAAAAAACAAGTTGTAACAATGGTGGTTTCCCGAAAGCTTATAAAAGTTGGACAAGTACCAGTTTACGACACTAAACTGATATACTCAAGGGTCCTGGGACTTCAAAAAGTGCGAGACATCAATCTGAAAGACATATTGAAGTATGAACTAGCTCCAGTGCCACCATCTATGTTTGAGGACAATGGAGATATGAGGATTACAAAGTCAAAATCAGTTCTGAAAAATAAATTGCAAGTTGAAATATCTGATCGGAAATGCCCTGTTCCAGATGCAATCATTCTTGATGGTTGTGCAGTATTGTGGGTGATCCAATGGCCGTCGAATGGAACAGTTGAGGATTATGTTTTGAACCTACTTGTCTATGTAGCAGAACGATTACAAAAATGTGATACCTACCTGATCTTTGACAGATATCATGATGACAGTATAAAGAATGTTACACGTACAGCAAGGGCAGGTAAAGATGCCAGCCGGCGACACCAACTGAGCCTAAATATGCCACTTCCACCCCAGAAGGTGATTCTGACAGTCACATAGAACAAAGTTCAGCTCATCAGTATCATCTGTACGTACATCAAAGAGCATGCTGAAATTTTGCCTAGGAATACATCAAGGCTTGTGATTACAGGGCTTGATCCAATACCTATTATGATACATGAGGGCACTGTCACAGAGCGAGTTGATCTCAGAACCACACATGAAGAGGCTGATGTAATTGTTGTTCAGCAAATGGTTCATTTAGCTGCTGAAGGATTTCAGAGCATCCAGGTTATTTCTGATGATACAGATGTCTTTGTGCTTCTTCTACACATCTTTGCTCTGGAGAAGCTAACATGCAGGGTGGTAATGGTTGCAACCTGCCATGGCAGGTCATCAGTTGGCATCACAGCAACAGCAAAGAAGCATTCTGAATTTATTTCAGAGTTGCTTGCAGCACATGTCTTGTCAGGCTGTGACACAGTAGCATGTTTATTTGGGATAGGGAAAGGTACAGTTGTAAAAATCCTCAAGGGAGGCTACAAATTGAGTTTGCTAGGTGATCTCAATGCTCAGAGAGCAGATGTTATCACAGAAGCTACTCTCTTTTATGGTGCTTGTTATGGATCATGGGAGAGACAAGACATGTCTGCAGTTCGTTTTGATGTTTGGTCATCTAAGATGGCCAATAAAAAAACTAACCTCAGCCCCAGAATTAAAATCACTGCCACCAACCACTGATGCTTTTAAGCAACATGTTCACGGAGCTTATTTTCAAGCTACAATATGGTGGTCTACCTTAGATGCTGACCCACCAGTACTCGATCCTTCACATCACGGATGGTTATGTGACCAAACATCAAACATCCTACTTCCGGTTCCTCTTCCTGCAGATGTTTCACCAGCTCCACTTGATGTTCTGAAGATGATCAGATGTACATGCAGCTCAGTACGACCTTGTTCTGCTGCAAGACTGTCTTGCTCCATGTTTTGTGGCTGTCATGCCATGGAAGAATGTCAAAATAACAAACGAAAAATGTATTTGCAAATGACATCGATGACAATGATGAACTTGACAACTGATAAGGCACTGTATCTATTATCAATTGTGGAAACAAGAATGAAGATTATCTGTTTTAGTGTTGTCTGCAATGAGGGTTGACCGTCAGTTGATAGGGACACTTTGATCACGTTTTTTCCCCCACATATGGTATTTAGCTAGCTACTTAGCTAAATTGTTTTTCAGCAATTCGAATTCAGTAAAAAATTATAATAATAACAGAGTGGAGGTACAGGTTTTCTGTGTGCGCAAAGAAAATGTATGATTAGGCACAGAAATGAAGTCTCTAGGTGAAGTTTTCACAGAGTTATAGCCATTTTTCAGTTTTCTTGGTGGCCATTTTGAATTTTGCGAATAATTTTTTTTGCCCAAGGATGACAGAGTGGCATCAAGTGGATTTGGGTTCAGTAGGGTTTGTACTACCAGAATCAGCAATAAAACATTGTATGTATATACTCCAAAACACACTTTTGTCCACGGCTGCCAGACTACTTGGAATAAAGTTATGAAAAGACAGCATCAATCTCAAGTCATCCGGATCTTTTTTAACACAAGAATTGCCTGTGATGAAGGAGGTAAGTAAAACAATGGTTAGGCTCTAGCTACAATTGAGATTTGATATTTTACTGTAACTTTAGGACTCCCCAGTTCAAGCACCCAGAATGAAGCTCCAAGAAGCCCTTCTCTACCAACGATTCTTCCATCATCAGGTGATAGTGATAATGTTGAATGTGGACGTGAATGTCAACCTGCCGTCCAAATTTCAAGTCAGCAGTCTTCATCAGGTCTTGAACCACCCCCTTTTGATGATATTGGGACCTTCTTGGATCCAAAGAAGTCTATAGAAAGCATTATTTGCACAGTTAGTAGTCTTTCTATTGATGTAAAGTATTTTTTACTTTATCATCATATAAACCCACCTAGTGTTTTGCCATGTAAACAATTTCGTGGTAAAAACCGAAAGTTTAATATTTCTTGGCTCGAAAAATATCCCTGGCTGTTGTATAGCCCAAAGTTGGATGCTGTATTTTGTGGACCATGTTCACTTCTTCTTTCTAGTATTAACCCTTAGACCGCATTAGCTGTTATTGTTAAAAATTCCCCAGACGCCGTGGCTGTTTCCTCCCCAATAACCGCCGTTTTTTAATTAATCAAAAAACCACCGATTTTTAATCAACGCCTTTTTTTGTCGGTCGGCTGATTTATCACCAGATCTAGGCGGGATGCAAGTCGATCATTACCATATACAGAACGCGAAGGCCTAAAGAAGTAAAGCTTCTCCAAAGTAAGTTGAGTACTTTGATATTAGTTATTGGGTCAGTTTAGCTTGTGTATAGGCTTCTGCCAACTAGCTAGCTAGCTATGGAGAATTAGCGCTATCTCTGGGATGAACTAAAGGTTCCTAGTTACAGATACTGTGTAGCTATGCTAAGCTAGACACGCTAATTATAGCTTCTGCCAACTAGCTAGTTAGCTATGGAGTATTAGCGCTATCTCTGGGATGAACTAAAGGTTCCTAGTTACAGCTGCTGTGTAGTGTAGATGGCTACGCTAAGCTAGATACACTAAGGGCTGGCTGTATGTTAGCTCCTCTGGTCTGTTTTACTAGAGAGAAACACTAAGCGCTGGTATCTCCTACTGATATTTAGTGCTCTAGCACCGCTAAATACCAGCAGGAGCTAGGAAACTGCCAGATCATAGTTTAGCTCATGAACTAACCTATCATTATTACTTCATTATACTTTGTGGATATCATTATAGTGATGAAGATATAGTCTGATTAGACTGCTGGAGCTGGAAGAGGTCTGGCTGACAGTTAGACTGCTGGAGCTGGAAGAGGTCTGGCTGACAGTTGCACTGCTGGAACTGGAAGAGATACTGCTAGCAGCACTACAAACCCTAACACAACCAACACCACCTCCACCAACACCACCACTATCAACACCACCAATAGCATCATCATCACTACCACTATAACCTTCTTCATCATATCCGTCAAAATCTTCATCACTGTCTTCAGCATCTAATAATCTTATAATGTGTTATATCTCTCCATCATTTGTAACTCACTTCAGTGTACTTGCCTACTTCAAAGAATATCTAAAAACAAAACACAACAGCCAGGGGTGTATTTAGGGGGGGGCGGGGCATTCGCCCCCCCTTGTATCATTCTCGCCCCCCCCCCCCCCCCCCCCCCGAGTGACAAGTGACTATATCTAATCTATATATGCTGATTGCCGTAGCATGCAACTTCAGCAAATATTTAAGATGGAATGTTGTACTAAAGATTTTAGAAAAAGTGCATGCCATCATAAGTAGCAGCTATATATACAGTTAGTACTGCAAAAATACCTGTGGGTAAAACACTTTCGTACTCCACGCGGAAGCCCAGGGTGCACGTCCCCTTTCCGCACCATCCAGGCTCTCCCCCCCCCCTTATTTTTCCATATCTCAAGTTCGCCCCCCCTTGGCAAAATTTCTGTATACAACCCTGACAGCCAACTAGCTGTCTGTATCCTATGTCAAAAGAAGAATAACAGATCTCTCAGATCAACTACGAAGTGCAGCTGTAAGAATAAGCAGCTGCGCAATAAACCAATAAACGCTAATGAAATCAATTATAACGCACTTCAATGTACTTGCCTACTTAAAAAAATATCTTTAAAAAACACAACAGCCAGCTAGCTATCGGTATACTTTCTCAAAAGAACAAGAACAGATCTCTCAGATAAAATACAAAGTGCAGCTTTAAGAATAAGCAGCTACGCAACAAACGCTAATAAAAATTTACATATTTTAGGAGCGTGTATATACGCCACCGGCGTGTGAGAGTAGATTTCAATTGGCGTGTATAGACGCCACCGGCGTTCTAAGAGTTAATAGAAGGGATAAAGGTTATCTTGTGAATAAACCTTAATCTAATTGGGGAAAAATAAGTAATGACTTAAGTAACCACTCTTCACTTCAATATCATTGTGAGTGTCTTCAAGATGCTGATGTTTTGAAAGGCACAATTGATAATCCTTCTTCCCGTATTGATGTGATGGCAAATAGTGCTCTTCAGATACGAATGAATGAGAACAAACATATTATACGTCAAATTGTTCGTGCCATACTGTTTCTGGCTAAGCAGGGGCTTCCTTTTCGAGGTGATAGAGAAGATGTTTGCCTAAGTACGAATACAGGCAATTTTCTAGCTTTGCTTAAAGATTATGCTGAGACTGATAACATTTTATATAAGCATCTCACCAATCCAATAGCTAGAAATGCAACTTACATATCTCCAAGATCGCAGGACGACATTATTAATGTTATTGGCTTTGATATGATTCTATCTGGTATTGTTGCTGAGGTGAAGACTGCCCAATTTTTCTCTGTGCTAGCAGATGAAGTGAGTTGTCACTATATTGAGCATTTGCCCATTTGTTTGCGGTTCGTTGATAGTGAATGTAATATTCGGGAAGAATTTATTGCATTTGTAAAATTAGAGAGGGTTAGGGCAGTTGACATTGCTGATGCAATCATAACATCCTTGGACAATCTTGGGTTGTCTTCGAGTAATTTGCGTGGCCAGGATTATGATGGTTCATCTACAATGAGTGGAACAAAAGCTGGTGTTCAAGCTAGAATACTCGAAAAGCAACCCAAAGCACTTTACACTCACTGTGCCAGTCATTCACTCAATCTGGCTACTGTGAGTTCTTGCTCTGTTCCACCCATCAGAAATTGTATAGATCAAATTAAGAGTCTCGTCCGTTGGGATAAAGCATTCTCCCAAAAGAGAAGGGCTGCTAAAAGCAATTGTGGCACGAAACACACACAGGTCAAGTCGAGCCCCTCTTCTTAATGTCTGCATAACCAGATGGGTTGAGAACATAGATGGTTGGGAGCTCTTCTCCTTAGCTCATCCATTCTTAATCCAAGTATGTGAAGTGATTGATTTTCCTCTGTTTAATGATCGGTGGTCACCAGAAGATAAAAAGAATGCACTTGCCCATATGAAAACCTTGGAATCTTTTGAGTTTCTTTACTCAATGGTAACGATCTATCATTCCTTTACCTGAAAGAAGCAGTTGTTAAAATTCAGGGGGGAAAACAAGATATAGTTTCTGGTGTATCCACAGTCATGCAATGCTGTGAGGAGTTGAAGATAGTGAGGGAAGATATTGACAGCTATTCCAAGCGTATTTTTGATCACAGCAGTAGAATTGCAGAACAATCTGGCATATCTGTATCAATGCCTCGTATAAGTCAACGGCAGCAACATCGTTCAAACCCACAATTTACATCAGTTGAAGAGTATTTCAAGATAGTTATTGCAATTCCATTCCTTGACCATCTAATAACAGATATTTGTTCGAGATTTACAGCTCACAGTAAGCGAGCAGCTTCCCTTCAAGGGCTTTTATCTGCAAACATCAATGCTAATTCTTCTTTCAGTGATATTAATTAAAGAGGCATACTCTGATGACCTTCCCAATCCAAATATAATCGATGAAGAACTCTGTCGGTGGAAGTCAAAGTGGTTGCTTGTTGAAGAAAAAGATCGTCATGAAACTTTAAGTGACTCTTTAAGTGACTCTCTAAAGCAGTGTCCTCAATCTCTTCCAAATATCTGTATATTATTGAAGATCTTTGCTACCATACCTTTGAGCTCTTGTTCATACGAAAGATCGGCATCAGCTCTCCGATGACTACACAAAGGTGTACACAGACAGAAGAACGTTTAACTGCCGCAGCCTTAGCATTAATACATATGAACTATGAAACCACGATAAGTATAGATAACATTTGCAAGTTTTTTCTGCAGAAGCACCCTTGAAAATTACAGAAGGCTAACTTGCTATTTGAGTGATATGATGATATTATTTACCATTTGAGTGATATTGTGATATTGTTTTTTTGTGGTAATGATTAATTATTTGAGGACCAAATTGACTCTCAGAGCACCTAAAATACAGGCCTGGGGAACATACTCCTAGACCGCTGCAACACGATTTCTTGAATCACATACCAAATTGTGCACCCCCTTTTCAAAAGTCTGTGTACAGGCCTGAAGCTGTACTCGAAACAGGTCAACTTGCTCCAAGTGAAGGCGCTCAAGCTGCGGCGAGCCAAGGTCAGCATCAGAAAGAAAAGAGAAAGAAACAAGCTGGAGGCTGGAGGCATAAGGTTCATGGAAAAAAGACCCAGCCCACAGAGGAAGAGATAAGCGAAATCTCCAAGTACCTCTGAGTGAGGGACATTACAGGCCAAATCAACCTGATGTAAAATCATGGCTACAAAGTACGAGAGAGGCAGTGAGGCAAGCAAACCAAGAACACCCTCAACCGCCCCCGAACTGGAAGGAAGCGTGGCTCGAGGCGCGAAGAAAAATGCCAAGCTGGAGAGCAGCTGGACCAGACCAGATCTCAGCACACTGGGCGAGCCAACCAACTGGGCATAAAAGGTAAGGGGGAAAGGAGGTCGGAGGACGGTGTAATAGACGATAAATAATAAGCCGCTCATACCCAAAGACACTCACGGGTCCCATTAATACCAATCTATACCCACAGCTCAAGGTCCTGGAAAGAACATCACGGATCCTGGAGGGAACGCTGGCCTAGTGCCTGGAGGGGGAAAGGGAGACCCCAAAGTGGCTGGTCAGGGGAAAGACGGTGCTGATCCCCAAAGAAGGTGCGACGAGAGGCCCACGACAATTCAGGTACGTAGAGAAAGCACTAAAAGTTCTATAACTAAATACTAAGGTAGACACCTAGTAATCCCGACCCCGACCCACAACCTGCCTGAACAGCACCTACAAGTGGCTAACCATAGTGTTAGGGGTCAATGTCCGGAGGCACGACATCCTCCCCACCGAGCAGAAAGCCCTCAAGAAAGGGAGACAAGGCTGCCTGGATGCGCTGACAATAAACGAGGCAATAGCCCGGTAAGATAGCCGAAAATCCAATGTGGCATCAGTGGAAAATTAATGCCATATTGTCTCACAGATCCGGAGAAATAACCTGTCAGTGGGTTGGATAGACTACAGGAAAGCCTTTGACATGACCCCACACCGATGGATCCTCAAAGTGCTAAAGACAATCAAAGCACCGAAGGAAATAAGAAGAATACAGGTGAACCTAATCCCCTTATGGGAATCGGATCGCCCTCCGGGTGTCAGAACAAGAAACCGCAAAGATCCTCATTAGCCTCAAGAGAGGCATATTCCAAGGAGATTCCCTCTCACCTCTCCTCTTCTGCATCTGCTCGGCCCCCTTATCCCATGCCCTCAAGAAAACACAAAGGAACACAAGTGAGTTTCGGGATGCCCCCATCACTCACCTACTGTACATGGATGATCTGAAGGTGTATGCGACCACGGAGAAAAAGTTACACAAGACCCTAAACAGAATCAAAGATGTATCAGATGCAATAGGAATGGAGTTAGGGCTACAAAAGTGTGCCACGGTGCATATGACACGAAGGAGAAGAAGAGCGGGGAGAGGGGAAATCGAGGTCAACGGCACTTACAAATACCCGGGAGTGGAGCAGGTGTTTAGGGCCGACCAAGCCCGAGCAAAGAGCCAAGTGACAGTGGAGTACAAGAAAAGAGTGAATAGGGTATGGGGGACTGACCTGAGTGCCGAAAAGAAGACCATATAACACAATGCATGGGGTGTGGGCCTACTGAGATACCTCGGGGCAGTGCGGTGGTCCCGAAGCAACACGAGAGCCTTAGACAGGTGCCCAAAGGAAGCTACCAAGGGAAAAAGATACATAACAAAAGGGCGTCAACCGAAAGGCTGTACCTGCCCAGATCGGACAATGGGAACTTGAGACAGTATCCGCAGCCACATATCTAATAGCAAACGAAGACAAAAAGATCCAAGGAGCCGTAAGGTTCCAATGGTCACTCGAGGTCAAGGGAGTACAAACCCTGATAGGGGATGCAAAGAGAATCCTATTTATAAGGGGCCTACCACCACCGCAGTGTCCCGGGCAGCAGCGGCAGACAGGCTCTGATCCTACAAGAGCTCAAAGAACTCCAAAAGGGGACCAGGACAGAGAGACTAGTGGCAAAGCAGATACTCGGGATACATCACAGACAAACTCTAAAAGACAGTATGGCCATAAGCGATACACACACATGGCTGACGGAAGGTATGCTTATTGCCGGAGTCAGAGACAATTATCGTGGCCGCTCAGGATGGCATCACAATGACGAGAAGCTACCAAAACAGAATCCTGAGGAAGAAAACTGCCCAAGAGTACAGAAAATGTGGCCAGGGCCCAGAAACACTGGGCCACATAGTCTCGTCCTGCCGGTACCACATGTCAGGTCTGCATAAGGAAAGACACGATAGAGTCTTATACCAACTAGCAAAAACTGTCCTAAACTGCCTCGGGATAGCAGCCCGCAAGACATGAAGGGCAAGTGGGGGCCGGTGTCAGCTGGGACTGATCGAAGCAGCAGACAAACTCATACAAATTGACATGCCAATAAGCACCCTAAGACAAACAGAGGGATGCAGGCCTGACTTATCAGTGGAACTCAAGAAAGAAAAGAGAGTGATACTATTCGAAGTGGCATGTGTATGGGATCCGCTGGTCAAAGAGAGGGAGACCGAGAAAATGGCGAAATATAGTAAGCTTGCAGCCGACCTGGCACAGCACAAACCCCACTACATGATCATAATGGTGTCAGTGGTATTTGGGGATGTGGGCCTACTATGCAACATGAAAGCCCACCTGCGGAGAGCAAGAATACTGAAAGAAAAAGAGATCGCAAAGTTCATCTCTGATGGACAGAGAGAAACCCTGTGCTCCCTGGTAAAGCTCATCAAGAGGCACTTGACTGAAGAATAAACCCTCTGACCAGCTGCCCAAATGTGAACACTGAACATTGCTCATGCACCTGTAGACACCAATGGCAATGTGAATATATTAGTGCAGCCACAACATCTAACATAAGTGAACAAATGACCCCCAAAGAGAGACGGAAAAAGGAAGGGCCAGTCCCAGGTCGCGGAAGGCACAATAACAAAAGGGAAGCGACAAAAGTAGAGGGACATGGCAATAAGGGTTCGGCCTGAAACCAGCAGGCCGTCACACGGCAAGGTTCTTTCTCTCCCGTGCCAATCGGCTTGTGGTCCAGCAGGACGTTCCACCTGTGCGCAAATAAATGGGAAGCCCCAATTCAGGCCGTGTGTTAAAGTCGTGCCGGGGGATGCTGCTCAGCCTCCACGTGGTTATTGGTGGTAATTCAGCTTAGCTGGTCACCCTGGGAAAGTGGCAGATATCCTAGCCCAGCAGAACATGTCGAAGCGAAAGAGCAGCAGCAGACCAGGATCCAAACTGCCGCCCGTGGATGCTCTGGGGACTGTCTAGGATGCGGGGGTGGGGGCTTAATAAACAGCCAACCCATCCCAAGCAGGCCAGTGACCAGCCCAGGTAAATGGTGAGAAGGAGATGGTCTGGCAGGCTGCGAGCCACAATTGGTGCAACCAATGGTGAAAGACAATGGATAACGTGAAGCTGTGCGAACAAGCATCTTCAGGAGGGAAGGTGGAATAATGGCCCGTTCAGTGCAATGGTGCTTGTGTATAATACGCAGTGTCTAGCGCTAATACTTGCACCTTCTAACAAACGTATTGCACCTGAAGACCTAGCAAGTATGGGGGAGAACATCACCTATGAATGTACAAAGCAAATTAGTGGACCCAACCACTGCAGGTTACCCAGCTGGGTATTGCAAAGTAGCCATGTTATTGAGTCAATCATAGTGTCTGTCACATCCTACACTTACCCCTACCAAACAATATCTCAAAGGCAGAAGCCAGAGCCTGAGGCTGTAGCAGAAAGAGAGTGAGTAATTCAAAGTGGCCCCCACAACCAAAAGCAACAAAAAAAGTTAAGTCCACCAGATTCGAACGAAGGCATCGTCACCAAAATTGACATTGGACTTTTCATGTTCCTGACGATAGCTCTCAAATTATGCAACAAAGTGGACAAATCACATTAGGGCTCGTATTATGTAAGAAGTTTTCTAGCAAGGCTGCCTCTATATAGAAAAACACCTTCATTTCTGAAATGGCGAGATTTACAGAGGGCGTCATCGTCATCGATGCTGCAACAAAGCGAGGCTGCCTCTATCCATCCGTACTCTCATTACAAAAAACACCTTAAAGACTGGTTCAAAATATGTCACAAGGCCTTCGCCTCACTTTTGAATATCTGCCTGGTCTTCCCCTCACTTTGTGCAGGTCATAATATCTGCCTGGTCCTCACCTCACTTTGTGGAGGTCCTAATATCTGCCTGGTCTTCACCTCACTTTGTGCAGGTCATAATATCTGCCTGGTCTTCGCCTCACTTTGTGCAGGTCATAATATCTGCCTGGTCTTCGCCTCACTTTGTGCAGGTCATAATATCTGCCTGGTCTTCGCCTCACTTTGTGCAGGTCATAATATCTGCCTGGTCTTCGCCTCACTTTGTGCAGGTCATAATATCTGCCTGGTCTTCGCCTCACTTTGTGCAGGTCATAATATCTGCCTGGTGGCATCAAATCACTTCAATGAATCACCCATTAATTAAATGAAACTTTCAATATCTAAATGATTTGCCAGATGTAGCTATATACTAAGAAAGTTCCTCACTGCCTCTATAATCTTTCCACATTCATCTCTTCCTTGGAGAAACTATGTTTTGCCAATTACAGATAAAGCACACCAATACATGTCACGACAAGAACTAAAAATCGAGTCTATTCAAGTGAAACAACTTCATATTCACAATATCACTAAACTGTCGTGACACATAGTTTCACGTCACTGCGAGTGGCATACAGTACAAGCAACAACAAAAACTTTACGTACCGTTTGCGTTGGACGTTTGAATCACAGCGTTTCTGTTCTGTTCGCTAAACGTTGGCCAAGCATTCGGTAAACGTTCGCCGCCAAACATTAGGCAGGGATTGTTAAACGTAGTAACATTGAATTTCACTTGTGCATGTCCAGCGATCGACGAAGGCGGGAGAAAGGCTAACGGTTGTTGCTCTAGCAGTTACTCTTTTTCAGCTTATCGGAATCAAGATGCCTTATTCTAGTATGGGAAATTCTAGTATGGCAAACAGAGAATTCTATTCTTTGGAATCTAGATGATTCAAGGCTGCAGCTATAGTCTGTATTTTGAAGGAGGGCATGACTGCAACAAAGCAAAGCGTCCACAGTTTTGTCAAGCACCGCGAGACTGGTATCGCCTTACAGCCATGGAGCGGGAGATCGTTTTTACAGATGCTGTCCCAAAATTCGTGTAGGAAAAGATGCAGGAAGATGATGAGAAGACAGCGTACCGACTGCACATTCTCCTTCACAGCAAAGGGAACCCTGTCTTGCTTTGCAGGAAATTGCTTGTGTGGATTTTTCAAGGCAGTGCATACTGCCAACTGATAAGAGAAGCCAACAAGGTTTGTGTTAAACTAGTTTTGGGATTAAGCTACGTGAAAGTTAATATCTAGTGTAGAAGCTTTCTGTGTCACACTGAAGCTATGTTGGTTGCTAGTGGCTAATGATAATCAAGGCCTGGGTCTTGATGGCATTTTGGCTAGAGCTAATGTGCCGATTGGAATAAGCCATTGGATTTAATATATATAGTTTAGGCACTTTGTGGATGTTATGCCTTAAGACTAGGGCAAGATATTGATATAGAACACTGGTGAATTGGTATACTGACTCATGTACAGGTATCATTTATCCCTATCCTAGGTCAAGAGATAGGAGTGAGACAGGTAGAACCTTGAAGAGGCAGCCAATGGACGGACGAGTACACAGTTCGATTGGAAACACATAGGCTTTTTTTTGTATAAGGCAGGCACAAAAGAACAAGCCAAGATATGTTACATGTTGGTTGTGTAATATGGTGTAGGTTTATGGTATACTTGGGTGTTTTAATCTTCTTTTTATTTGATTACAGCATGAAACATTGCATGTGTGGGCTGGTATTATGAGGGCCCCACTTTTTGTTCAAATTCTTCACCAGACCATTTTACCCTTTGAAGGATGTTTGCCCCCATCACCGCTTCATGCAGGACACTGACCCCAAACATAAATCCAGGCTGGCTAAGGAGTTGTTCAAAAATTGATGGAGGACGCCTCCCAAGTTTCCATTGAAAACATGTAACACGAGTTGAAGAGGGAGAGAAGTGAAGGCCAAGACCAAAGCTGAATTGGTGGACAGTACAACACAATTTTGATTAACTGTAGATGTTGTCACAAGTAGATTAGACACCTGGAGGGTTGGGCTACAGGGAAGTTTATTTGGAAATCATTTGCCAAGCAATGCTTCAAGTTGGCAAAAGTTGTTTTCAAGTTGGCAAAACTTTTGTGTGTTTGGGTGGTACTGGAGGTGTTTTTTCCTTCAAATTATCAATAAGAAGATATATAATAACAATGACAATTTCAAAAACAATTAGATAGTTATCGAACAAGTCCAGTCCTGATGCTAGAGAGCAAAGAACTATATTCTCCTTGTCTTCCATGGCAGGTTTGAATTCTTCCTCCAGCTCCTCCATGGCTGCCTGGTAACCATATTTCAAAATAATAAATCACACCCGAATTTGATTTAAAGAATTTTCTTTCAAACTTACCAATAGCTGAAATCTTGCCTTTGTATATCACCCTCCCTGCCTTGACCTCATGGTAATCTCCAACTGAGGAGCCCCCTAAGACATTGCTGCTTGGTACAGCCAACGCAGAACTTTCATTCTGCCAGAAGACCAAACAATAGTCCATATAATTATCATTACTGGATCCTCTGTGCTAGCTTTTAGTTTTTGGTTTTGTTTTCTTGAACGTTACTAAATAACCCTAACAACTAGACTGAAGTAAAGGCTGGGTCACTAGGCGCTTAGAGGTACAAGCCATTGGAGTTCTACCTAGTATTACACTTACTGCTTAGAGCGAAGGTGGCAGCGAGAGTTCTTCTATGAGCTATTCCTAGGACAAATCAAAAGTAGAAGCTGCAACAAAACCCAACTGTGATCAACAGTAGGCCAACTGACTTTACGTGCTCTATCGAACACGTGGTGTAGGATACCGAATGTTGATTGCGTGTTTCGGGTAATTAAATAACGGTTCGTGTGTTGCATTCGCAATACGCTGCCTGTGCGGTCTTTGAGCGTTGCTTTAGCGTTTTTAATGAAATGTTTCTGCATTGAGCGTAAATCCAACGCAACGGAATGTAAAGTTTTTTAGGCTTGTACTGTATTGTGAACAGGCCTTTAGTTACTTGCAATGTCTATGTCTTCAGAAATATAAAATATATCAGTTTTGATCAACAAGAAGATGTTTCTTTCGACACCTTTGTGGTGCAGGTATATACCTTTGCTAGTATATATTTATAGTCACCAGAGCATACAATAATAGCTGCAAATCTTTCTCACAATTTCTGTGGTACTCCCTATACAATCGACTTTGATGGTGTATAAGTCGAGTTGCTAAAATGAATCACTAGGCAGGGTCAAAAATGGGGCACGTGATCACGTACTACACCCAGCTGTACTGTGTTTGATTGTATGTTTGTGCATGTGTGTGAATGTCTGAAACTTAAACATATGTGAGCTATACAAAACAGAAGAACTGAAAGGAGTACAAAGTAAGCGAAAACCTACTTAGAAGACTGGAGAAAGAAGATTGAGTTGACAACTATACCAAGTTTAGGCAGATCTCATCGACTGGGGTCAGAGCTTAGCACGTGATTTATATACTCCAGTGATTATAGCATTTTTTTAATGGAAGGCTAACTTTGGGAAGCCTCACTATGTAGGTTTATGATGGGACATGGGATTTTGATAGTGAACTTTACAAGAGTGAAACTTAGATATCAACTTCTGGCTTATTCGTACTCCATTGGATGAGGAATAAATTTCAAAATTTGATTTTTTTAAATGCACAAATCTCATCATACCTGGAAAAATAAGTGAGTGCTACATGGTCAACTCTGACCACAGTAAGAACCCTTCCTGTAACAATCATTCACTACTCTGAAACATCTTTATCTACGATTAGGCTGGTTACACGTATAGCAAGCCCCACCCCTCTGAACCCTTCGCTAGGCTGGGTGCAAGCACTCACCCCGCTGAATCCTTTATTCTAGGATTACGCTGGGTAAAACACGTAGCAAGCACACACTCCTATGAATCCTTCACTCTAGGATTACAGTTGGTACACATAGCAAGCACCCACCCTCTGAACCCTTCATTCTAAGGTTGGGTACAGGTAGTTAGCATCCACCTCTCTCAATAAGATTAGGTTGGGTGCATTTATGTGCAAATTTGGACAAGAATGAAGTCGAAGACTTGGAAGCTAGTGAATTTGAGTGAACCATCTCAGCTGTTTTCATGTTTAAGCAAGTTCTCGCATACGTCCTTTAGTGAACAAATTTATTAACCATTTTTACCATTTTTTTGGCAAAATGCCGGTACAAATAATAAATAGCTTTTCTCTTTTCAGCACACAAAATAAATAACTTACCTTTCCAGCTGTAAATGTAGGGACTTGGATATCAACTATTGAGTCCTGCAAAGCAAATAGATTACCCTTATTAAATTTCAGCAACCGAAGAGCACCATGCAATTGCAATAATAATAATAATAATAATAATAATAATAATAAATAATAATAATAATAATAATAATAATAATAATAATAATAATAATAATAATAATAATAATAATAATAATAATAATAAATAATAATAATAATAATAATAATAATAATAATAATAATAAATAATAATAATAATAATACCAACCTTGTAGAGACTGTCTAGAATGACGAAAACACAGAAAATATTCATTTCATTGAGTTTTCTAATACATATCTCCAGTGGCTACACGGAAAAAGCCAACATCAATCATGACAACTACATCAAACTAAGGAATAATGAAAATACCGCAGAGCCTTCGCCAAACACTCCTCTGCCATCTGAGAGGATGAGCAAGAGCTGGTCTGTTAGGGTCCTGCTCCGCATGTTCCGATGTGGCTTGCTCTTGTGGAAAATACTCTGAACAGAGCTCAGCATCTGTAGATATATACGAGTAGAAACGTAAAATACCTTGGCTTATAACCAATCATTCTCTCCAGTTCTATTTAAGTTCACTTAACCACCAGCAATGACTCAACAAATTGTATCCACATACATATGAGTCGGAACACTTTCCTGAAGTGGCATAGCCTAGGCATTTGACAGAAAAGGCTATACATTTCGTTGTAATGTTTATAATTAAAAAATTCCGGAATAGTTTCAAGAACGCTTACACACACAATTTTTTTTTAAGCTGTTGTTAACACTTCATTAGCATAGTTGCTGGTTTCTGGTTTATTATTTACAAGCTGGTTTTATTAATGCGGAAGGCAAAGTTTCACTATACATGTATATGGAAATTGGACTTCCTTCTATAAAGCTAGATTCGGAGAAGACTAGATCATTGATCAAGTGAGGCTAGCGCATAGCTCAGTTAAGTGAATGCGGCTTTCCATTAACTAAGCAATAGCGGATAGTGCATGCTTTTGTTTGAATATATATATAATTCCCAATACAAGCACACTGAAACAAATAGCAATAATTTAATTTCTGCTTAAAATTATTTCATGACTGGCAAAGTAGAAACTCAGAAACATTTATTTGCTAATTGTAAACATGTAGTACTTATGAGCAACTTGTCTTGGGTACCTGAACAAAGTTGGTCCTTGTTTGCGAGAAGCTCAAGTTCTGTACGACCGATGCCCCACTCGAACACGTAAATGGTTTATTTAATGGATGAATAACGTGCACAGATTCTCCGAACCTAATACACACACATAAGAACATAAGTGAGTCTCATTGAGAAGAAGCATGTCTGAAACTGCCTTGAAACGGCACTCTAATCATACCTGCATATTCCTAGTTGACCGGCCTCCAGCTTGTTGAGAGCATTACTGACCAGTGCAAGGGATTTGTATGCCATCTATCAAAAACATCATAACAAATTCACAGTAATAATAATAAGAAGAAATAATAAGAAGAAAAAACAACAACAACAACAACTTACTGTTGCTCCCCCCAAAAGTTATTTGCACTATAAGTTATTTAAAGTTATTTACAAATATTGTATAGTGTGCAGAACATAGTCTTTACTGGACTAGTAACTGTTATAATGTGAAATGTCTTGGAGGAGGGTAAAGTGCCGTTGTTGTGTGCATGCCTTTGTTGTGCTTATTTAATGGATTCGTAAACACTATTTATTAATGTTTCCTTCATGAACATAAGACATGAGAAAACACCAGCAAGATGTCCTGATAACTAAGCGTTGGGAGTATAACATTACCACACATACCTGAATGCACTGGTTTTCCTTCATGCTAAGGGGTGGCAGTATAATATTGCCACACATACCTGAATGCACTGGTTTTCCTTCATGCTAAGGGCTGGCAGTATAATATTGCCACACATACCTGAATGCACTGGTTTTCCTTCATGCTAAGGGCTGGCAGTATACATAGTATTACCAACACATACCTTACCAACACATACCTGAATGCACTGGTTTTCCTTCATGCTAAGGGCTGGCAATATAATATTGCCACACATACCTGAATGTACTGATTTTCCTTCATGCTAAGGGCTGGCAGTATAGAATTACCAACACATACCTGAATGCACTGGTTTTCCTTCATGCTGGAGGAGTCGTCCACAGCAAGAAGTACTTGGTATTCTCTCTGACTCGGCTTTGAGCGACGCAACCAGATCCTGTTGTTCTGGAAGTTGCTTGCTATGTAAGGAATGACCCTACGCATATTCAATCTCTTCCCAGTCCTGAAATCACCCCTGGGAATATTTGCAAAAAGAAACATTTGGACATTACACTTGGCACATGCAATCGTAGTGCGTCATAAACTAGTCATGTGACTTACTTTAGACTGGCAGCTTTAGTAGGCAGAAGTATAAGTCGTAACTCCTCGTAGAGAAGCTGAGATAAGGTGAGTGTTGCGCCCTCATACTCAAGCCATCGTTCCAAGGCTCCCACCTGCTGAAGAGTCGACGATAAAACAATATTTATATAGCAAGTGGAACTAGCATAATTGAATATCTGTGGTCATCACCATTGCTCCAGAATCAGGAAGAAGCAATGCTGGGCTTGATATCTCTTCCTTCTCATCCTCCTCCTACAACAAAGTTGAAATGAAACACAACAACCTCCTCATTGCTCTTCTACTGACCCTTCTAGATTTGACTCCCTCCTTTTCTGCACTCAAGTTACCAGCACTAAAGAATGACACCATTGGTTCCAGATCTCTTTTTTCGGTCTTGATTTCTTCAACTTTTTCCACCTCCATTTCTTCCTTGCGATTTTCCTCAATGGGCAAAGCATTCTCATTCGTACCACACTCCATTTTCTGTAACAGAAACTTAACCATGATTAACGTGACAATCTTAAGTTTTACATCAACCAAGAATATGTTTCTGAAGCCAAAGAGGACAGAAGAACAAACCAAAAAGTCTAGAGGGCAGAAGAACAAACCAAAAAGTCTAGAGGGCAGAAGAACAAACCAAAAAGTCAAGAGGGCAGAAGGACAAACCAAAAAGTCTAGAGGGCAGAAGAACAAACCAAAAAGTCAAGAGGGCAGAAGGACAAACCAAAAAGTCTAGAGGGCAGAAGGACAAACCAAAAAGTCAAGAGGGCAGAAGAACAAACCAAAAAGTCAAGAGGACAGAAGAACAAACCAAAAAGTCAAGAGGGCAGAAGAACAAACCAAAAAGTCTAGAGGGCAGAAGAACAAACCAAAAAGTCTAGAGGGCAGAAGAACAAACCAAAAAGTCAAGAGGGCAGAAGAACAAACCAAAATGTCTAGAGGGCAGAAGAACAAACCAAAAAGTCAAGAGGGCAGAAGAACAAACCAAAAAGTCAAGAGGGCAGAAGAACAAACCAAAAAGTCAAGAGGGCAGAAGAACAAACCAAAAAGTCTAGAGGGCAGAAGAACAAACCAAAAAGTCAAGCATTAAGCCCATGCTGAAGACATTTCATAATAATTCAGTGAGAATTTCTTCTGAAGCAAAGAGAAGGCAAGAACAAACCAAAAAGAAAAGATTATAGTTTTTGCAATTAAAATTACTCTGACCTGCAGGGACGCCGAAGTTGCATCCATCATCTCCTCTTCTGCATCAGTATTTTGGTCCCGGCCGTCGGGCTCCGGAGGCTCTCTTGTGGAACCACTAGGGATATCCAACTGGGCCACATCCCATGCTATAGCATCGTAGTTACAGTCACCGTCACTTCTCAGATGCTGGTAAATACCGGACGGCTAGAATCAAATGATTAAAACACGAACAAAATTAATTCTGCTTGGTGTGATTTTTGTTAGTGCCTAATGAAATATTTTGACATGACAATAATTCACATGCAAAGGAATGTGAATTTGAGTTCCATTAACACTCTTCCGCCACACCCGTTGAAAAATTGATCATAATTATTATATGATCAACTTTCTAAAAATTCATATCGGGCCTAAGCTTAATTAATATATACTAAATGTAACTATAAATGGAGAGAAAAAAATACCTTCAGATTGATGTGTGAAATTAGTTTGAAGTTTAGCTAGGATTCTAGTCGCTGTTAGTCTGTCAAGAATGTTGTTGAGCCTCTCAGAGCCATATTGTAGCATGGCTAAGGTGCAAGCAGACCCTTCAGATTATTATGATGCTGTTACTGTGGTTACTATGTTTGAAGAAGATAACTTTCCAGATAACATTGGTTCTAGTTCATCTGAAGATGACTACTTCGATCTATCAAACCCACGTTCTTAAGGGAGGCTTTTACCTTTTTTTTTATGATTTAATTTATTTTTATTTTATTGCTCTATTCTATACCTTTATGCATGTAGTTGTTATGTTTCAAGTTTCAGAGTATTTCAATGCTCCATTATGAAGTTATGCACCTTTTTGTGCATTCTATTTCACATTATCAAGCTATATACAAAATACCGTTTGAATCTTGAAGACAGCGCTCCTGCCAAAGGTAAGCGTATCTCCCTAACCGTTCATGATAGAAGTCTGGAAAAGGACTCTAAATGAAGCTCTCAGTAAGCTTCCAATTACCATAGTTACCACGCAGCCCTGTGCTGTCATCACATGATCTTCGCATCCTGTCAGGCAACTGTCATCATTTCGATACCCCCCAAAACACACCCACTTTTCATGGCTTCTCCTGAAAATCAGTTTCCGAATCTGGAAATATTCTAACTTGCTCATTTTTTAATGTATATAAGATTTTAATATATCATTTGAAAGCCCTTTCCCTGCTCTAAAAAGTGAATGACTAAAACATGTTTAAGTCCATCCATGGTGGAGGTATGCATATGGATATACATACCATGTTTAGAACTTCAGGTTGACCTCTCTTAAAATTCAGTTGTTGTGCTAATGATATTTTTAGCCATTCACTTTGCACTTCTACGATCACTCTAAGCACTTCCTAAGTGGGAAGTGGTTAGGACTAAGTGGCCATGAGTTGGAATATTTGCCCCTGATACTGAGGTGGGATCCATAACTTCACCTAGGTAGTAGATATGCAAAATCTGAGCATATCAAAAGAAAGCACATTCAATACACTGCATCTTGATAAAATTTCACCTGCATTGAGAAAGAAACAAAAAAGTTATGACAAGTTGTGTCGACCACCCCAGAAATGGTAAAAGCCTCCCTTAAGTTTGTGTACATCACAGACTGACCTAAGGTATAACAGGGAGAAAATATTGTGTGATGTGCAAGTCACAGAAGAAGTATACACTTGCTGACAAGTAGTGTGTAAAGTATATCTTTGTTATACTGGCGAAAGAGACTGTCAAGTGATGGGATTCGACAGATATATACATGTAGTTTCCAACTTGTTATGACATTGTTTTGCTACTACTCATTGTATTATCACAAAATAAATTTTGTGTGTACTTTTCTACCATAATAAAATCCTGTTATATATATAATGTATAATTTCTACCATAATTAATAAAGCACTAATGCGAAAATGAAACAAAATTTGTGGTCAAACACACAAAAAAGAAAACTCTGAGTTGATGTGCTGTATATCATTTCCCCCCAAAATGTACTATATATGAAGGAGTTGTTACATGAATGCAACCCTGTCAAAATTGTTTTGGGGGCTTTCTAAATAGGCCGGAAGAGGGTTTTAAACACTACATGTACATTGATAACTCAATACATCCACTAGCAACAGCAAGTAGCTTAACAGTGCAAGGGTTCACACAACTTGCCGCCACACACCTTGCCGCCACATTACTTAACTACCTCAGTGGAAGATGTTGTCTCTGGATCATGCATCGATGCTGACTCATCAGCTTCCATCAGCTTTGGACGTTTGGTGGATGTCTCTTCATCCTCCTCTGTGGCAGGCACACAGTCACTCCGACCAGATAGCTTTTGTCTCTTCATCTTCCTGTCCATGTCTCTCTGAATCAGACAATTTAGAGAAGAAGAAAACACAAGCGTGAGGTAATGATATACGCTCTTTCATCTCCATCCATTTTATCTTAGCCGACCCCTATGCACTTGCTTTTCATAGAGTAAGGGGGCTAAGTGCAACTAATTCTTGAACCCTCAATACATGTATAACTAATTCTTGAACCCTCAATGCAACTAATTCTTGAACCCTCAATATGACTTAATTCTTGAACCCTCAATACAACTAATCCTTGAACCCTCAATTCTTGAACCCTCAATATGCAGAGAATAGTGCCCATCATGTAAGTTTCCATCTGTGGTCAATGAGAAGCTAAGGGTTGCTATATTAGGTTTGTTGGTTCCTGTTCTAGACTTGACATCAATCACTGAGAAAATTAATATCTATCCAATGAGACAGTCAATATTATGTCAATGGAAATAGTTTCATAAAGTAGGTATTCATAATTCTGTTCATCATGACCAAGATTCTTCACAATTCTGTTCACCATGATCAAGGCAACTCACAATTATGTTCACCAAGACCCAAAGCCACCCACAATTCTCTGTTCACCTTGACCAAGACCCCTCACAATTCTACAACTCTGTTTACCATGACATAGATCCCTCACAATTCTATTAACCATGGCCAAGACACTTCAGTATATCACAACTGTGTGCCATGTCCTTTGCACAGCTTAATGCATGGAATGGGTAACAATTAATGTATTTTGTCAACTACTATATATCATATATGTTAACTAGTATCATTAACCTTTTGCCTTGATAGTCTGATATATATATATATATATATATACTTATAATAATATATATACAATATATGCATACTGATTTTCATGTTAATGACAAGAGTGGAAGATAACATTAACACATAAAAATGTTTGCTAGAGAGACTACACCTAAACCCACACAATGAACTCCATGCAAGCAAGTTGTTTGCTAGAGAGACTACACCTAAACCCACACAATGAACTCCATGAAAGCAAGTTGTTTGCTAGAGAGACTACACCTAAACCCACACAATGAACTCCATGCAAGCAAGTTGTTTGCTAGAGAGACTACACCTAAACCCACACAATGAACTCCATGCAAGCAAGTTGTTTGCTAGAGAGACTACACCTAAACCCACACAATGAAATCCATGCAAGCAAGTTGTTTGCTAGAGAGACTACACCTAAACCCACCCAATGAACTCCATGCAAGCAAGTTGTTTGCTAGAGAGACTACACCTAAACCCACACAATGAACTCCATGCAAGCAAGTTGTTTGCTAGAGAGACTACACCTAAACACATACAATGAACTCCATGCAAGCAAGTTGTTTGCTAGAGAGACTACACCTAAACCCACACAATGAACTCCATGCAAGCAAGTTGTTTGCTAGAGAGACTACACCTAAACCCACACAATGAACTCCATGCAAGCAAGTTGTTTGCTAGAGAGACTACACCTAAACCCACCCAATGAACTCCATGCAAGCAAGTTGTTTGCTAGAGAGACTACACCTAAAACCACACAATGAACTCCATGCAAGCAAGTTGTTTGCTAGAGAAACTACACCTAAACACATACAATGAACTCCATGCAAGCAAGTTGTTTGCTAGAGAGACTACACCTAAACCCACACAATGAACTCCATGCAAGCAAGTTGTTTGCTAGAGAGACTACACCTAAACCTACACAATGAACTCCATGCAAGCAAGTTGTTTGCTAGAGAGACTACACCTAAACCCACACAATGAACTCCATGCAAGCAAGTTGTTTGCTAGAGAGACTACACCTAAACCCACACAATGAACTCCATGCAAGCAAGTTGTTTGCTAGAGAGACTACACCTAAACCCACACAATGAACTCCATGCAAGCAAGTTGTTTGCTAGAGAGACTACACCTAAACCCACCCAATGAACTCCATGCAAGCAAGTTGTTTGCTAGAGAGACTACACCTAAAACCACACAATGAACTCCATGCAAGCAAGTTGTTTGCTAGAGAAACTACACCTAAACACATACAATGAATTCCATGCAAGCAAGTTGTTTGCTAGAGAGACTACACCTAAACCCACACAATGAACTCCATGCAAGCAAGTTGTTTGCTAGAGAGACTACACCTAAACCTACACAATGAACTCCATGCAAGCAAGTTGTTTGCTAGAGAGACTACACCTAAATTCACACAATGAACTCCATGCAAGCAAGTTGTTTGCTAGAGAGACTACACCTAAACCCACACAATGAACTCCATGCAAGCAAGTTGTTTGCTAGAGAGACTACACCTAAACACATACAATGAACTCCATGCAAGCAAGTTGTTTGCTAGAGAGACTACACCTAAACCCACACAATGAACTCCATGCAAGCAAGTTGTTTGCTAGAGAGACTACACCTAAACCTACACAATGAACTCCATGCAAGCAAGTTGTTTGCTAGAGAGACTACACCTAAACATAGAAAACACAACAGTTGCATGGTTTACAGTGGATAGCGTCGTCATGATGGCAACAACAACAACAACAACAACAACAACAAACAGAGCTGGTTATAGCTGAAAATGACCTACAATACAAATGGGGAAAAAAAGGAAAAAAATCTTGAGACAATCTTGATGTACTGGAACTCAACTTATTACAACCATAGACAGTTTCAATATCATACCTCTGTTTCCTGCTGACTCTGACGGGTGTGTGCCTCCCCCTCCTGAGCACTGTATAGACCACCAACATCACTAGGCTTCCCCTCAGTTGATTCCTGGGGAGTCTAGTCACGGATTATAGAGATATTGATGGGGTATGTTTAAGACACACAGCTTACAGTTTGAAAATCAATTGTATTTGCCTACTGTGGCAGTACAGGTAGGAAGTGTAGCCAAGCTAAACATGTGCCTACTGTGGCAGTAGGAATAGTTCAGGAGGAAGTGTAGCCAAGCTAAACATGTGCCTACTGTGGCAGTAGGAATAGTACAGGTAGGAAATGTAGCCAAGCTAAACATGTGCCTACTGTGGCAGTAGGAATAGTACAGGTAGGAAGTGTAGCCAAGCTAAACATGTGCCTACTGTGGCAGTAGGAATAGTACAGGTAGGAAGTATAGCCAAGCTAAACATGTGCCTACTGTGGCAGTAGGAATAGTACAGGTAGGAAGTGTAGCCAAGCTAAACATGTGCCTACTAGTAATAGTAGAAGTAGGAAGTGTAGCCAAGTTAAACATGTGGAATGCTTTCTTGTCATAGCCATAGCATTTTTGCATGAGTATAGGTCGCACTGGAGCATACGTCACTCACCCAAAGTTAGCCATCATTACACAACTGCTAATGCAAGTCGCACGCCAAACAAAGTGCCCACACCCCAGTACGCAGGAGCTAGAGTTAGATCCGACATCCGTGATCTAGCCAATTTGGTAGCACTGCTAATGGGAGCTGTTTCTTTCTCAAGACTTTTCGATTACTCGCTACTCCCTTTCAGCTCTTCGATTTCAATGCAAATTCAAAAACTAAAAGCTGCAGTGTAGCTCGTATGTTTAGTTCTAACATCTCCCACTGCCTCCCCAAAGTAGAAAAAAGAAAATAATTAGCATTGCAGCTAGCTGCAGTGTGAGGTCACATGCTCCACATGTGATCCCAACACCTAGTGATTCAATTAGGCCATTGCAACTTATTCCCCAGCAAAATCGACATATTCGGTCTATACATGCAAGTCACACGCATGTAATGGAGAAGATTTGGAGCTGCTACTGTGTCCTATACTCTGGCAAATAAACCCTAAATCTCACATTCACACGAGAATTTAGTGGGGACGGGAGAAGGAGGGGAGGTTCTTGAACATCTACATCGGTAGAGCTTTTAACCATTCGTATCATATCACTGCAACAAACTTACATTTGCAGGGGCATCGGAGTTGCCTCTAGCTTCATCGTCCAGTGAAGCAGCTTCCACTCCTGAATGGCTGGCTTGGTCTTTTGACCAAACATCATCATTCTCCTCCTGCAACGAACAGTAACAAAATCTCTCATTATAACGTGCTCTTTCTCAAAACACACTTTCATCGCCATCATCACGAGTTGATTCTAGCCACTGACTTGAGCCAAGTTGTCATCGTCTTCCATCTTCTCCATCTTGTCTCCAGCTTTGCCCCCCTCTTCCTCTGCCTCACCATCAAGATTATTTTCAGCTTCGGAGCAAGTTGCTGATTCACTTTCATCACCACTAACCCCTACTCATCCCGAACAGGGGGATAAAAAAGGAGTTAATAGAACATAATTGGGGAAGGGGAGGGTTCAAAATAAATGGAGGGCGTTGAATGGAGGAAGTGAAAATGAGTAGAAGGTGAAAAAATTGGGTTGAAAAAGAGGAAGAAAAGATATCAAGGAGAAAGGTGATGAGACAATACGAGAGGCAGGAAGAGAGTGAGAGAGTAGATTAAGGGTAAGTTCTCCACGTATGAGATTCAACTGCAATCACACACCTTCCTGCTCAGTGTCGCTGGCTACGTCATCCAGAGACAACTCTCCAAGTTCAAGATCTTCCTGCTCCTATTATGGGGACAACATATCGAGTCCTGAAACTCCTAGTTATTTTCTAGTGTAATATTAAACTGCTGTACATCGTATAATAATGATGCCATTTGTATGTAAAAATACTCGAAATTATTTCGGATGGTATCTTAGTTTTAGGAAAAACTAGTCCAATAGAGAACAGTCGGCATCCATGGATACGTACTAAACTCATCAAAAAATCAGAGTGATGGGCACATACTAGGTGGACAAGTGCATGCACCATGAAACGGGCAGTGATGATTTTAACTGATACACACCATGCTATTTTGTTTATTCATGGTTGCAATAAAGGTAGGTGAGGATTTGCTGCCAGTTTTAGCATCTGGCCAGTGCATCTGGTCGAGCCATTCTTGTTCTTGATACTCAGCTCGCCAAAACCTTCCACATCATTCACTAGCTTCATCCAAGCCTGCGAATGGTCTCCTCCATTGATACAGTATCCTTTCATCCTATTGAATGACATAGTAAACAGGATCATTTGAACAAGTTCTTTTTTTGTGGAAATTAATTAAGATATTGTCAAAAATGTATGCGTGGGGACACTCCGAGTCCAAGGTCAAAGGGGAGGTTGACGTTGAGGAACCATTCGCAGGCTTCGATGAAGCTAGTCAGTTGAGTAGCCATGTCATAACGAAATTCCAGCATACTTTCTCTGAAAGATGCAGCATCTATACGCCAGTTCTCTTTCCTCACTCTTCGTTGTCTTTCCCTTGTTTACGTAAACCCGTTTTAAGATCAGCTACCACTTGTGTCCATTGCGGTGAGTTCACAGTGAGTGCATAGAGATAGACACATTTGCAGATGCATGATGATAAGATACAAAGTTATCCGTCCAATTCCCCAATAAATTTAAAAACAAAAAGATTAAGACAAAAAACTAAAATATATATGTGCTTTAAATAGAAATTTTCCAGCGGAACATAACTGCTCACACAACACGAACAGTACCTTTTGACTGGCCTCAGGTGGTGCTTCAGAGTTGACATCCTCCAGTGCAGAGCCATCTTCTTCAGCCACTTCCTGCTGCTCACTCTGTCTGGTCTCATTTCGATCCCTTTCCGACTCCCCTGCAGCATCTACATACGCAGGTATGGAAAGAGGAAGAGAGCTGCGGTTTGGTACAGAGTGTCAAGTAATTCTTGTCATGAGGTTTTGCATTAAAGAAAGAAATATTCACTCACCATCTTTAGCAATAATAATCCAGCAACACACACCATCTTTAGCAATAATAATCCACCCAGACACACCATCCTTAGCAATAATAATCCACCCAGACACACCATCTTTAGCAATAATAATCCACTCCGACACACCATCTTTAGCAATAATAATCCACTCAGACACACCATCTTTAGCAATAATAATCCACCCAGACACACCATCTTTAGCAATAATAATCCACCCAGACACACCATCTTTAGCAATAATAATCCAGCAACACACACCATCTTTAGCAATAATAATCCACTCAGACACACCATCTTTAGCAATAATAATCCACCCAGACACACCATCTTTAGCAATAATAATCCACTCAGACACACCCTCTTTAGCAATAATAATCCAGCAACACACACCATCTTTAGCAATAATAATCCACTCAGACACACCATCTTTAGCAATAATAATCCACCCAGACACACCATCTTTAGCAATAATAATCCACTCAGACACACCATCTTTAGCAATAATAATCCACTCAGACACACCATCTTTAGCAATAATAATCCACCCAGACACACCATCTTTAGCAATAATAATCCACCCAGACACACCATCTTTAGCAATAATAATCCAGCAACACACACCATTTTTAGCAATAATAATCCACTCAGACACACCATCTTTAGCAATAATAATCCACTCAGACACACCATCTTTAGCAATAATAATCCAGCAACACACACCATCTTTAGCAATAATAATCCACCCAGACACACCATCTTTAGCAATAATAATCCACCCAGACACACCATCTTTAGCAATAATAATCCACTCAAACGCACCATCTTTAGCAATAATAATCCACCCAGACACACCATCCTTAGCAATAATAATCCACCCAGACACACCATCTTTAGCAATAATAATCCACTCAGACACACCATCTTTAGCTAATCCAGCAACACACACCATCTTTAGCAATAATAATCCACTCAGAGGCACCATCTTTAGCAATAATAATCCACCCAGACACACCCTCTTTAGCAATAATCCACCCAGACACACCCTCTTTAGCAATAATAATCCAGCAACACACACCATCTTTAGCAATAATAATCCACTCAGATGCACCATCTTTAGCAATAATAATCCACTCAGATGCACCATCTTTAGCAATAATAATCCACTCAGACACACCATCTTTAGCAATAATAATCCACCCAGACACACCCTCTTTAGCAATAATAATCCAGCAACACACACCATCTTTAGCAATAATAATCCACTCAGACACACCATCTTTAGCAATAATAATCCACCCAGACACACCATCCTTAGCAATAATAATCCACCCAGACACACCATCTTTAGCAATAATAATCCACTCAGACACACCATCTTTAGCAATAATAATCCACCCAGACACACCCTCTTTAGCAATAATAATCCAGCAATACACACCATCTTTAGCAATAATAATCCACTCAGACACACCATCTTTAGCAATAATAATCCACCCAGACACACCATCTTTAGCAATAATAATCCACTCAGACACACCATCTTTAACAATAATAATCCACTCAGACACACCATTCTTAGCAATAATAATCCACCCAGACACACCATCTTTAGCAATAATAATCCACTCAGACACACCATCTTTAGCAATAATAATCCACTCAGACACACCATCTTTAGCAATAATAATCCACCCAGACACACCATCTTTAGCAATAATAATCCACCCAGACACACCATCTTTAGCAATAATAATCCACTCAGACACACCCTCTTTAGCAATAATAATCCAGCAACACACACCATCTTTAGCAATAATAATCCACTCAGACACACCCTCTTTAGCAAACCCACCCAGACACACCATCTTTAGCAATAATAATCCACTCAGACACACCATCTTTAGCAATAATAATCCACTCAGACACACCATCTTTAGCAATAATAATCCACCCAGACACACCATCTTTAGCAATAATAATCCACCCAGACACACCATCTTTAGCAATAATAATCCACTCAAGACACACCATCTTTAGCAATAATAATCCACCCAGACACACCATCCTTAGCAATAAAAATCCACCCAGACACACCATCTTTAGCAATAATAATCCACTCAGACACACCATCTTTAGCAATAATAATCCACCCAGACACACCATCTTTAGCTTCTTCTCTGTACACAGACATACCTTCTTTAGCAACTATTCTTGTTTCATTATCCATAGCTGTACCTCCACCAGGTTCCTGCTCACCCTGAGTTTTTGACTAGACAGGGAGGAAGTAAGATTATCTACCTTCTATTGAATACAATACATGCAAGTCTTATGTCAATCAGTTTCCATTCCCTCTGCTCTCCATGTACTCACCTGATTGTCCTCGTCATTCTCCTCGGGTGCCCACATGTTTCTGTCCAGTTCTTCCGGCTGGTTGGATCCCAAGTCTCCCAGTTGATGATCCTCCTCTTTCCCTTCTGCACACACACACAAAATTAATCCAGAAATACAAACAATAACTCCTGTACAAAACACACACCATTCTCTTCGTCACTGCTGTGGGTCTCATCTCCCACGTCCTCCACATCTCCTTCAAAATCCTCCGTCATTTCAACAGCATCGTCCTTCTCCTCTCCCTCCTCCCCTCCTTGCTCGTCTTTCTTCTCATCATCTCCTTGACCACCACCACCGTCCTGTCAACCATAGCATTTCGTGAAACCACCAGCACCAAACCACAGAATCACAATTTCCAGGGGCATGTAAGAACTTCTTACGAGGTTATCAGGTTCCACAGACTTGCTGACATTGGTTTCTCCCTGACCGTCATCAAACCCTCCAGCCTCTATGTCCACAAACTCTGTTCCTTCAGCCTGGTCTTTACTGTCAGATTCAAGAGGTGTGCAGAATCCCTGTTGTCGAAAGCCATCAAGTCAGACAATCAACTACATTGTGTTAATTTCCTATTCATAGATAATTCAGAGAAACATCGGATATTTCGTGCTCCGAGACTAGCCACTGTTTCTATTCCAGAAACTACTTTCACATGTTCTATAGTAACTGGTTCCCTTGATTAATATTATAATCATAGTATGCCACTAACAACAACCACACCACTGCAAAACTAAACCCAAGTTCTCTAATTAACACCCACCCACAATACATATTCATATCATTATGTGAAGACAATATCACATTAACATAGATGACCCTTTACATTAACATAGATGACCCTTTACCTTTTACACCAAAGTTTTACCCGTAAGGATTCTAGTGCCCACCAGTAAAAATGTAACTGGTTGAGGTCTCACTCTCGTTTCCTTTCTCCTTTGACCTGTCCGTCTAGTTCAGTTGTTAGTTTTTAGAAGCATCTTTATTTTTGTATATTAAATATATATATATATATATATATTATTATCGTTATTATTATTTTTAGTTCTAAATTGTGGCAAATCTAAGAGCAGTACTAATTAGCACAGACAAACCACTCAACCTATTTTTAACTGTTGCACACCGCACAAGCCAGTGCCTCTCATATCTTGTGGTTTTGTTACTACAGACAGGGATCAGCTACAGGAACTTGGCAAGAGTTGCACTGGAGAACTCCAGAACTAACCAAACAGAGCAGATGATATTTTATAGGTAAAGTGCACATGCAAATACTAATACATCGGTAAATGATCTGACCACTTAGTCACATTAAGTTCCACCTCATAGCTCAAGTCATGTAGATGACGATCCTTACCAATTCTGGTCATTAAACAGCATGTGAGCAAGCTTGGTTGCATCGACAACCACTGCTACTCACACCTTTATTACCGCGGAAGAGTAATCGATACGTCATGGACGCGCATTGAAAGATCTGGAGACTTACAGCATGGTAATAAAGTTTATATGAACAGACGCATTTACACAGGCTACGCGGGGGAGGGGGAAGATTAAAATTATGAACACCAAATATAATACAGATATTAAGGCATTCATCAAATTAATAAGTAAAGGGTCGTACCAATATGGTCAACATTGGTTTCCCATTTGTCAGTTAGACACTGAGACCTGTTAGTTAGACACTCAGGTTAGTTAGACACTGAGTCCTGTTAGTTAGACACTCAGGTTAGTTAGACACTGAGTCCTGTTAGTTAGACACTCAGGTTAGTTAGACACCGAGTCCTGTTAGTTAGACACTCAGGTTAGTTAGACACCGAGTCCTGTTAGTTAGACACTCAGGTTAGTTAGACACCGAGTCCTGTTAGTTAGACACTCAGGTTAGTTAGACACCGAGTCCTGTTAGTTAGATGCTCAGGTTAGTTAGACGCTGAGACCTGTTAGTTAGACACTCAGGTTAGTTAGACACTGAGACCTGTTAGTTAGATGCTCAGGTTAGTTAGACACTGAGTCCTGTTAGTTAGACACTGAGTCCTGTTAGTTAGACACTCAGGTTAGTTAGACACTGAGTCCTGTTAGTTAGATGCTCAGGTTAGTTAGACGCTGAGTCCTGTTAGTTAGACACTGAGACCTGTTAGTTAGACACTCAGGTTAGTTAGACGCTGAGTCCTGTTAGTTAGACACTCAGGTTAGTTAGACACTGAGTCCTGTTAGTTAGATGCTCAGGTTAGTTAGACGCTGAGTCCTGTTAGTTAGACACTGAGACCTGTTAGTTAGACACTCAGGTTAGTTAGATGCTGAGTCCTGTTAGTTAGATGCTCAGGTTAGTTAGATGCTGAGTCCTGTTAGTTAGATGCTCAGGTTAGTTAGACACTGAGACCTGTTAGTTAGACACTCAGGTTAGTTAGACGCCGAGTCCTGTTAGTTAGACACTCAGGTTAGTTAGACACTGAGACCCAGTTAGTTAGATGCTGAGGTTAGTTAGACACTGAGACCTGTTAGTTAGACACTCAGGTTAGTTAGACACCGAGTCCTGTTAGTTAGACACTCAGGTTAGTTAGACGCTGAGTCCTGTTAGTTAGACACTCAGGTTAGTTAGACACCGAGTCCTGTTAGTTAGACACTCAGGTTTGTTAGACACTGAGTCCTGTTAGTTAGATGCTCAGGTTAGTTAGATGCTGAGTCCTGTTAGTTAGACACTGAGTCCTGTTAGTTAGATGCTCAGGTTAGTTAGACACTGAGTCCTGTTAGTTAGATGCTCAGGTTAGTTAGACGCTGAGACCTGTTAGTTAGACACTCAGGTTAGTTAGACACTGAGTCCTGTTAGTTAGACACTGAGTCCTGTTAGTTAGACACTCAGGTTAGTTAGACGCTGAGACCTGTTAGTTAGACACTGAGTCCTGTTAGTTAGACACTCAGGTTAGTTAGACACTGAGTCCTGTTAGTTAGATGCTCAGGTTAGTTAGACACCGAGTCCTGTTAGTTAGACACTCAGGTTAGTTAGACACTGAGTCCTGTTAGTTAGACACTCATAGACACTGAGTCCTGTTAGTTAGACACTCAGGTTAGTTAGACGCTGAGACCTGTTAGTTAGACACTCAGGTTAGTTAGACGCTGAGACCTGTTAGTTAGACACTCAGGTTAGTTAGACGCTGAGTCCTGTCAGTTAGACACTCAGGTTAGTTAGACACTGAGTCCTGTTAGTTAGACACTCAGGTTAGTTAGACGCCGAGTCCTGTTAGTTAGATGCTCAGGTTAGTTAGACACTGAGTCCTGTTAGTTAGACACTCAGGTTAGTTAGACACTGAGTCCTGTTAGTTAGACACTCAGGTTAGTTAGACACTGAGACCTGTTAGTTAGACACTCAGGTTAGTTAGACGCTGAGTCCTGTTAGTTAGACACTCAGGTTTGTTAGACACTGAGTCCTGTTAGTTAGATGCTCAGGTTAGTTAGACGCTGAGTCCTGTTAGTTAGACACTGAGTCCTGTTAGTTAGACACTCAGGTTAGTTAGACACTGAGTCCTGTTAGTTAGATGCTCAGGTTAGTTAGACGCTGAGTCCTGTTAGTTAGACACTCAGGTTAGTTAGATGCTGAGTCCTGTTAGTTAGATGCTCAGGTTAGTTAGACGCTGAGACCTGTTAGTTAGACACTCAGGTTAGTTAGACACTGAGTCCTGTTAGTTAGATGCTCAGGTTAGTTAGATGCTGAGTCCTGTTAGTTAGACACTCAGGTTAGTTAGATGCTGAGTCCTGTTAGTTAGATGCTCAGGTTAGTTAGACACCGAGTCCTGTTAGTTAGACACTCAGGTTAGTTAGACACTGAGTCCTGTTAGTTAGACACTCAGGTTAGTTAGACACTGAGTCCTGTTAGTTAGATGCTCAGGTTAGTTAGACGCTGAGTCCTGTTAGTTAGACACTCAGGTTAGTTAGATGCTGAGTCCTGTTAGTTAGATGCTCAGGTTAGTTAGACACCGAGTCCTGTTAGTTAGACACTCAGGTTAGTTAGACACTGAGTCCTGTTAGTTAGACACTCAGGTTAGTTAGACACTGAGTCCTGTTAGTTAGACACTCAGGTTAGTTAGACACTGAGTCCTGTTAGTTAGACACTCAGGTTAGTTAGACGCTGAGACCTGTTAGTTAGACGCTGAGTCCTGTTAGTTAGACACTCAGGTTAGTTAGACGCTGAGTCCTGTTAGTTAGACACTCAGGTTAGTTAGATGCTGAGTCCTGTTAGTTAGATGCTCAGGTTAGTTAGACGCTGAGACCTGTTAGTTAGACAATGAGACCTGTTAGTTAAGACACTCAGGTTAGTTAGACACTGAGTCCTGTTAGTTAGATGCTCAGGTTAGTTAGACACTGAGTCCTGTTAGTTAGATGCTCAGGTTAGTTAGACGCTGAGACCTGTTAGTTAGATGCTCAGGTTAGTTAGACACCGAGTCCTGTTAGTTAGACACTCAGGTTAGTTAGACACTGAGTCCTGTTAGTTAGACACTCAGGTTAGTTAGACACTGAGTCCTGTTAGTTAGATGCTCAGGTTAGTTAGACGCTGAGTCCTGTTAGTTAGACACTCAGGTTAGTTAGATGCTGAGTCCTGTTAGTTAGATGCTCAGGTTAGTTAGACGCTGAGACCTGTCAGTTAGACACCGAGACCTGTTAGTTAGATGCTCAGGTTAGTTAGACACTGAGTCCTGTTAGTTAGATGCTCAGGTTAGTTAGACACTGAGTCCTGTTAGTTAGATGCTCAGGTTAGTTAGACGCTGAGACCTGTTAGTTAGACACTGAGACCTGTTAGTTAGACACTCATGTTAGTTAGACACTGAGTCCTGTTAGTTAGACACTCATAGACACTGAGACCTGTTAGTTAGACACTCATGTTAGTTAGACACTGAGTCCTGTTAGTTAGACACTGAGTCCTGTTAGTTAGACACTGAGTCCTGTTAGTTAGACACTCAGGTTAGTTAGATGCTGAGTCCTGTTAGTTAGATGCTCAGGTTAGTTAGACACTGAGTCCTGTTAGTTAGATGCTCAGGTTAGTTAGATGCTGAGTCCTGTTAGTTAGACACTCAGGTTAGTTGGACGCTGAGACCTGTTAGTTAGACACTCAGGTTAGTTAGACGCTGAGTCCTGTTAGTTAGACACTCAGGTTAGTTAGACACTGAGTCCTGTTAGTTAGATGCTCAGGTTAGTTAGATGCTGAGTCCTGTTAGTTAGATGCTCAGGTTAGTTAGACACTGAGTCCTGTTAGTTAGATGCTCAGGTTAGTTAGACACTGAGTCCTGTTAGTTAGACACTCAGGTTAGTTGGACGCTGAGACCTGTTAGTTAGACACTCAGGTTAGTTAGACGCTGAGTCCTGTTAGTTAGATGCTGAGGTTAGTTAGACGCTGAGACCTGTTAGTTAGACACTCAGGTTAGTTAGACACTGAGACCTGTTAGTTAGACACTGAGTCCTGTTAGTTAGACACTCAGGTTAGTTAGACACTGAGACCTGTTAGTTAGACACTGAGTCCTGTTAGTTAGACACTGAGTCCTGTTAGTTAGACACTCAGGTTAGTTAGACACTGAGTCCTGTTAGTTAGACACTCAGGTTAGTTAGACACTGAGTCGAGTCCTGTTAGTTAGATGCTCAGGTTAGTTAGACACTATTTCAGATCCAATTTTACGGACAGTGTGTTATAACCTACGATGGTTAGTGTCTATGTGTTCTTATATATATAATCAATTGATAACCTTTAGAACGAGGCTTGTAAATGTCTTGAGGAGGACCGACAGCAGCTTGCAGAGTGCATAATGGGACAACATCAGATCTATGAAGATCTTCTTGTGGAAGAGTGTGTACTGGTCAAACAGCATGTGCCATCCCGCCAAGTTGGAAAGGATCACCTGCAACATATACTCAAACTAAACCATGACTCCTGCCAAGTGTTCAGCAGACCTTGGGATCCTGTGTAGGCACCAGAGACAGGGCCTTATTAATGCACTCCAATACCTACACACACACACAACGCAGTGATAATGGAGGCCAAGTTGGTCAAATATGCACGGTAGCACTATCAAGACAGTCACAACATACTTTGCCGGACTGCATCGCCTCCAAAGTTTGAGCCGTGAATGTGTGTAGCAACTTGATATTCTGATACTCATCTGCATCTGATAATTAAGAAAAAAACATGCACAAAACATTGAAAGTGCTTTGAGACTGTTTATAATAATGCAGATCGATGGACCAGGCTCAGGTAAGAGATAGCTACCATAACACTGACTACTGAAGGGGTCAGGTAAGAGCATAGCTACTACAACATTGGCTATCGAAAGGTCAGATAAGAGCTTAGCTACTATAACATTGGCTACTGAAGGCATAATATTCTTTCCAAAAACCTTCCGAAGTAACAAAGTACCAGTATTATTGGATGATAAGGGATAAGGGAGCTGAAGAGAATTGGGAGAAATATATCTGTATTTTGCTTATTTTTTATAATTTATTGGTACCTCCGGCCATGAGATCTGTGACAGCCTCATAGTCGGCCATTACTTGCTGCACACTCAGAAAAATTCTTCTTGCACTTTCATCGATGCTCAATTTCAAGTTGCACACATCAGAAGAGAGAGGAGTAGAGTGTTGTTGAAGGTCAATCACAGAGTCACAAGACTGCCTCCAGCAGGAGAATCTGGCACATTGTTCCATACAACTCTGATGGAATGAGCTCAGAAAGGCAAACATCCCTTCACTAAAGAACGACAAAAAAACAAGAGATAATATATAGCTAACAGGTCCATGTAATAGCTAACAGGTCCATTTAATAGCTAACAGGTCCATGTAATAGCTAAAGGGTCCATGTAATAGCTAAAGGGTCCATGTAATAGCTAACAGGTCCATGTAATAGTTAACAGGTCCATGTAATAGCAGCATAGAGATATATATTTTAGGGATTCAAAACTTGGAGGTGGTGACTAACTGGTGAGTTCACACACAGAAATATTCGCAATAGTGTATCAATAATGTGCAGCTATGATGGAAGATGCTGACGTGATCTTGGAAAGTGGATTTCGAGGATCAAATGCTGTCAGCCAACTCCATGAAGGCTTGAGAAACTGGAACAAATACACGTGAGATGCTAGCTAACTCGTACAAGTGGTTATCAATGTTCAGTTTAATACCATGGTTTCAAAAACACTCTCTTTAACTATAAATATTAGCAATTTGTATTCTAACAGCAAAAACCATGAATGTTAAATCCCTAAAAATATTCCTCTATGCAGTCCATTCTATGGACGTACGTACTTTGTGGACTGGTTATCAGTGACTGGGATGACATCGGATAAGGCACGTAGGAAACCTTCAACGACTTGGAAGCCATTAGTCAAGTCCTCCACTTCCGACCTGTGGAAACCCAATGCCATGGTAACACGCAAAGGGAAACTAAATACATGTGCCTTACTTAGTGGCAAATGGAAATGACATGTCTCTATTTCTCTCTTCCTTCTGCACACAATGGTGGTAGACGCTTGTCAAGTCAGCACAGTGCTTCTACAAGAGGTATCAGATGTTGCATTAGTACCGAGTGCAAATTCAATACGATGGGGGGTGGGGTGGAGGGATGGTGCGTACTTGAAGCTCTGACACGGCATCATCGGCGAGACTTCTGTCTCCACAGCCGGTAATTCTGGGCAGCTTATCTTGTAGGTAAGGAGTGAGAGAGTAATTGAGTGTGTCAGGCATGCCTGCCACCAGCGAACTAAAATCACTGATCATCTTCAAACTCAATTCAGTACAGCTACCAAGAGCCACCTACAGGAAGACAACCACCACTTCACACTCACTAACTCAGCTTATTTATATTGTCTTGTATATCTATATTGAACTTACCAGCCATTCTGCATATTCACTTTGCTGAACCACACACCCACCACTGAGCACAAGCTGCTTCAACACTTGCCGAGTGGTCCTGCATGATTCAAACAATGGATAGGCCACAAACATAATACAATATATATACATGCATACTGTATATCATAAACTGTATATATATATATATATACTGTATCTACATATATATATACACACAAGCATACTGTAGAAGCTACATTTATAAGTCGTGGGGAAAATAGTTCTCATTCGTCTGCGATAAATATTGTTCTACTGAATTCATGACATAACAATAGCTGATGCTATTTTAAGAATATCCGTCTTCATTGCAGAATGTCTGGTAAATCTAGACGAGTTGAAGAACTACTTCAATGTGTGTTCAAAGATTATCAAATTTAGCTAAGAGATAGCTTCACCAGACCCGTCATGGAGATTATCATGTTCTGAACCTTTGGTGGCCTCTAAGTCGATGGAAAGGAGAAAAAAGTTCCAGTAGCGACAGCCATCTTTATGATGGCAGAGGCCAGAATGGAAAAGATCGCTAGTCCACAAGCCAACGGAGAAAAAAAAACTACATATGTCAGCAATGATGTTAATGAGCTCTGAATCAATGGATAATTAGAACAACAGCTAAATGGAGCTTTTAGGGTACAATCTATTCTCTTGCTGCAGATTGTTCCATAATTAGAATAATGGATAAATGGAGCTTTTAGGGTACATTCTATTCTCTTACTGCAGATTGTTGAATAATTAGAATGATAGATAAATGGAGCTTTTAGGGTACATTCTATCATCTTACTGCAGTTTGTTGCATGCTTGAGACCCATGGAAGAGAAGTCGGCGCTGATTTTGGACCAAAGACATCAGCTGGTTGGCATAACCTTGACAACGATTCACCTGACTGAAGTTCAGCTCCTGTTGCAACGATCAAGATTTTAAATAAGTCAACACAACAACAACAAACAACCTCTAGTCTTCCAAGTGCAAACTCCTCCCAACCCATTGCTGGAGTGAGTCTCACTGTGCATCACCATTTGCCCTCTGCATGCAATCCAATTTAAACATTGCAGTGGTTCGAGCAACGCTCGTGATGTTGAGGATCACATGAATTCCACTCTGAAGAGTGACGTGCAGGAGGTAACTCGTCTACAAACATGCCTGGACTATTCTAATTACTTGGCCAATTATTATTATTATAGTTGAATAACAGGACAAGCTTGCTGCCACCATTCCTTCTCGTTCACAGCAAGCTGCCCGCCCCCACACAATAGTCCATTCTTTCTCGTTCACAGCAAGCTGCCCCCACACAATACAGTCACCATTCCTTCTTGTTCACAGCAAGCTGCCCCCACACAATACAGTCACCATTCCTTCTCGTTCACAGCAAGTGCCCACACAATTCAGTTACCATTCCTCTCTGTAAACGTGACCACACTACATTATAGTCGCATAATAATCTTCAGCCAGGAAAAAAAGCAGTAATAAATGATTTAAAAAATTTCCCCTGAAAAAAAGTCAGAACGGTGACGCTATTTTAAGAATATGTAATCATGTACCTCAACAGAGATTATATGTGCTCATCTTCCAAGAACTCGTAAAGCCTGAAAATGTGCCCTTTTAATCAGAAACGGCCTCCTCAATGAGAAGATACACGTGCACCATTGACTCGTCCTTAGACAACTACCATCTATATAAGTTGCCCCCACAAAATTTGAACAGAGATTCTCTGTTTCAAGTCGTGATTTATAACCTGCGAATACAGTGTAAGCACTCTCGCTAAAACACTCCGACATGACGTGTTGGTGTCAGTATACTACACATTTACTAGATGTGCTTTACTTTAGTGGGGTTGTGGAAGGAGGATTGGAAGGTTGCCATTCGAGCAATGCAGCGATAGAAATACAGCTGCAACCTGTCCCATAACTTCATCACGTCGTTGTCCTGGACACTGTAAAAGTTGAATGGAAACTAAGCATTGCAATCTAATCACAAGATAAATATAATAATAATAATAATAATAATAGTAATAATAGTAATAATAGTAATAATAGTAATAATAGTAATAATAATAATAATAATAATAATAATAATAATAATAATAATAATAATAATAATAATAATAATAATAATAATAATAATAATAAAAATAATAATAATAATAATAATAATAATAATAATAAATGTATCAACACACTCACAAAATAGATGGTAATTGCTGGCTTGGAAGTTTGAAGGAAGACAATATGAAATCTTCACTCCTGTTGACAGCTTTTCTGTAAGAGAGACCTGACATGCGACGTGAATGAAAGATACCTCGGATAAAGAAACACATTGTTAGGTGTCCATTGGTTACCTTCTTGTTTCAGAGCCTTGAAAAGTTCACTAAGAGCTTTACGCTTTTGCATGGCTCTCAGTTTCACAGCGGCTCTTCTTTTCCCAGATTCAAGCTACATACGACAGTGAATGAAAAAGAAATCCCAACATCCCTCACAAACAGTGATAAATTTACCCCTTTCAAATAATCGACTGATAGGAGATCGTGCACAGCTTGAATGATGGCCCCTGTTATCAAAAGATAGAATTAATTGCTTGTCAGTAACCTATACATACCCACCTGTGAGGTCATCAACAGAATGGCTCCACTGGCAGCAGACATTGCATTTGGAGTAAGTCTCAACATAACCGACCATTCTCAGGTGAGCAGTCTTTGTAGAGATATTTTCTCCCAGTTTAATGCACGACAAAATATCCTACATGAAGAGAATTGAGAAGGATGAAGTAGCTACTGCATAGGGAGAATTATGAAGGATGAAGTAGCTACTGCATATCAACTAGATTGTCAGAATAGAAGGCCGAGGACTGCAAGGGTATTAAGTGTAAGGAAAACAAGTGGAACTGACTGCAAAGAGAGTTTGACTACCAGAAGAAAAGGATGGAAGTATTAATATAAAAAAACAAATAATAATCATTTGCTTCTCTGTGTGTGTCACATGACAAGAGCACGCGCTGTGCAACACGAAGCAACTGTCATTAACCTACGAAATGCCTCTAGTCTGAGCTAGCTATATATAGCGCAGCAGAGCGATAAGAGGCAGAAGAGGACTAGGCTATAATATGCTGAGATGCAAGAACAAGTATCAATTCTAATAGGGTATGGCAAAGAGAGGAGAAAGCACATTACCACTCGAGGAAAGAAACATCCCGAGGAAGCAGAACAGAAAAAAGCAGAGACTAGCGAGAGCAGCAATTTAATGAACTAAATTCTCCGGAAGAAGCTAAACCGATGAAGATGGAGACTTGTGAGGATAAGTACAAGTGAAAGTCCTGGCCATGCGAGTTTCTCCCTTGGGCCAATGACCACACACTGAGCATGTGATGCTTCAAGGTTTAATATGGAGGCCCTGAACTGCTGCCACAAAGATCAGTCTAGCAGCCTGTCTGGGTGTGCTGCCACAAAGATCAGTCTAGCAGCCTGTCTGGGTGTGCTGCCACAAAGATCAGTCTAGCAGCCTGTCTGGGTGTGCTGCCTCAAAGATCAGTCTAGCAGCCTGTCTGGGTGTGCTGCCACAAAGATCAGTCTAGCAGCCTGTCTGGGTGTGCTGCCACAAAGATCAGTCTAGCAGCCTGTCTGGGTGTGCTGCCACAAAGATCAGTCTAGCACCCTGTCTGGGTATGCTGCCACAAAGATCAGTCTAGCAGCCTGTCTGGGTGTGCTGCCACAAAGATCAGTCTAGCAGCCTGTCTGGGTGTGCTGCCACAAAGATCAGTCTAGCACCCTGTCTGGGTGTGCTGCCTCAAAGATCAGTCTAGCACCCTGTCTGGGTGTGCTGCCACAAAGATCAGTCTAGCAGCCTGTCTGGGTGTGCTGCCACAAAGATCAGTCTAGCAGCCTGTCTGGGTGTGCTGCCACAAAGATCAGTCTAGCACCCTGTCTGGGTGTGCTGCCACAAAGATCAGTCTAGCAGCCTGTCTGGGTGTGCACAAACACTGCAAGAACTGTGCATGGGAACAACCAGCAAAGCAAACAGTTTTCTACTAAACACTAGGAAATAGAGCACCACCTCCTCCTCTGCGTAGTATTGCTAATGGTAGTATACATGTATAGTCGATTACTGTTGGTGACTTCTAGCATGAGAAGAAAAATAATAGCAGAGTCTCTACCAGTATAAGCTATTGATATTGATAATAATAATGATAATGATGTAATGATGATGTAATGATGATGACGATGATGATGACGATGATGATGAGATGATGACGATGATAGTAATAATAATATTATAATAATAACAACAACAAATCCACCTCTCTAGAATTAGTAGTTCCCGAGTGAGTGTAACTCTTTCCACTAAGATCTTCCAGCAACTGCTTCAAGGCTGACTTGTGCTCCTCACCCACTGTGCCGGCACTGCCACCAGGTGCGGCAGCAGTATTAGAGTCTGTCAGCACCGGCTGGACTGGTTGATGGAGGATGGCCTGGAGGTATAACAAATGCCCAGCGTCACATAAACTCCTAGTGAGATATAATGACCAACTACATTGTATTTGTTGAGCAGTTTCACGATAGTTCTGTGGCTCTTTTCAGTGGACGCTTTCACAGCCCAGTAGTTGCCATCATTCCAACGCAAAATTAAAAGACAGTCCTACAATTAGTGTAAAAATACCACACAATACATATATATAGAGATAGATGTCATAATAGCTGGTGATTAGCATCATTCAGCAAGAAAATGAACGCTTGGATAGCGAACAGATGTGATCATTAAAAGGTACAGATCAGAAGAGATGGCAAACGGTTGAAGTATTGCACAGCAGATCTTGGAGAGTGTCATAGGTGGATATCACATATGCAAAAAATGTCTAGTTGCTAGCAATGGAAGAAACACCAACTTTCTAGCATGAGGAGTCATGTAGTTACAATCAATACCCAATAAGCTGAGGCTAGAACCAATAATAAAGAGGTGTCAACAACAACAACAACAAAACAGGTGCTTTAACAACCAGGGTTAAGAACATCATGTTAGTTTCAACCCACATTGAAGTCCTTCTCCACCGGCACCACAAGGGTCTGCATGGCCCGCTCCACTGCAGCACTGAACTGCTTGTAAAACATGAATGTGTTGCCAAGGGAATGTGCCAGTTGGAAAACGCCTGCAATATGGAAGGACAATTAAATGTGTGTATAGACAGTGTATGCTGACATACAGTGCACTAATCAAGTTTGTAAATATTAGTCAGTATTGAGCAGGTGGTTCACAAGAATACACAGCAGGCTTGGAAGGGAAAATTGAAGGAAATAAATAAATAAATAAATATATATATATATATTATACATATACCGTATATATATATGTTTTAGGTCACATGCTCTATTAATTCTATTCTATTATTTTAGCTTTCAAGCCTGCAGGTTCCGGCAGTTCCGGCATGCATGTAATGGATCAGCAGATCTCGATTAGGTAACGACAGGCCCAGTGCCTTGACCAAGAAAGAGTGGGGGTAAGGAGAAAAAGGGGGATGGGGTGGGGGAAAGGGAAAAAAGGGGGGTGGGATGGGGTGGGGGGGAAGGGGGAAAAGGGAAAAGGGGGGGGGGGGGGGAGGAGGGGGGAAAGAAGAAAACCATCATTGAACTCCAGAGCTCATTCAGCTTGTTTCAGGCATGAACTCATTGGAAACAAGCATAAATGCCCCACCCACCCACCCCTATCTACACTACACTTGGCAAATAAATATATGAAGAGAAACCCATGCTCGAAAAACCACACCAAATAATGCCCACCACTAAACACCTTCATTTTAACGGACAGAACTTATGTAGCCCGAAAGTTGACCTTTTTCACACTGCACGCCCATCGCCAAAATTAACCCAAGGCTCGGAAGAAAAAGAAGCCCCACTTGGACACAATTGAATTGTTTTTTTTGTTTGTTTAAAAGAAAAAGCTTGATCCAATGAGCTTGTTTTCATCATGGTGTTTTGTTAGGTCATCACACTTGGCTGCTCACGTATGTGCACCCCCCCCCCCCCCCCCCCCCCAATCAGCGCTGGTCCTGAATCTAATGGTTCTGATATCTCCATCAAAAAATGGACGAAAGGAAAGCAAAAATGTATTTAAAGTATAGTCAGAAAAGTCACAATTGAAAAAGGAAAAAGGATTTGGAACAGGATGCAATAAAATGTGCCGTGATGACGCCGTTCGTTTGCAAGGAAAGAGAAGAGGTCTCGTCCTAGCGGTAAGTTATGTATATGTCCTGCACTGGCAGGGTTTCATTTAGGGGGGGGGGGGGGGGGGGGGGCGGGGGGCTGCATCCCCTTGGAACCTTTTTGCACCCCCTTGGAAATTGCATTATTAAAATTCATTACAAACTTTGTCACATCTTTAACCATCATGCTCCCCCCCCCCCCCCCTCCACCTCCACATTGATCATGCAAGTGACAGAATTGCCATCCCTTGTGCTTAATGCAATTAATAAGTCCGTTACTAGTCAAGCGATATTAAATTTAGAGTGGTTATAAAATAACTCCACTTTCCACAGAGGCAGACAGACAGTTGTCATTTGAATTTTTTTCTTCCCACTCTTACTTTGAAAGCTTATCTACATGCAAGTAAACTCCAACTGCTAACAGTACTGAGAAGAGGATGGTAAACTGTTATAGAAAAGCTCTTAAACAACAACACTGCGCCAATTCCATGCACCATTCCAAATCCTGTCCAGTGCCAAGTAAATGGAATTACAACAAGAAATGGGGGAAAGGATTTATCTTGGCTAGAATACATTGAAGACCACCAAGGAGCTTCTTGCAAAAATCTGCGTAGGAACAAAGAATTGCTCCTGAGAATCGAAAAAGGCAGTTGAAAAAGTGTGAGCTCATTCACAGCCTGAAGCTTACATTCTATCATGCACAGCAGAGCCCAGAGGCCTCCTTCCATCATGCACAGCTGCTCACATAGCCCTCTTTCATCATGCACAGCAGAGGCAGCTGCTCAGCCCTCCTTTGGCATGCACAGCAGAGGCAGCTGCTCCCACAGTTCATCATGCACCCTTCAAAGAAAGTCTGTCCATTCAACTAGTTCAGTGGAGAACAAATGCATGAGCCGTTCATATTCAGGACAGCCAGGTCATTCACATCTTCTACAGTAATCTACACCACACGTGCATTCTACTATTGGCATGTGTAATAATACAAACTAAGTCCTGGTGTGTGACTACTCCCAGGCCCTCAATAAATCATCAAGCCAATGCTCCAGCAATTAGACACATTTAGCAGCAGCAAATGAGCGAGTTTGAGTACATGACAACCAACAATTGATGCTACCTAAGTCTATGAAAAATGCATGCAACTTCAAAGCCGAGACACCTAACTTGAACAAATTAGAAGGGGAAGGAATACACGAAACCATACTGGTTTGATCAGTGGTAGGAAAGGATCAAAACAGGAATGACCTGTTTGTAATGCAAACATTTTGAGGATCCTTACCATATGGAAAAAACCCTTCTGTATACGTCATCATTTATGCTAATCCCTAAGGTAAGGGGTCATTGAAGAGGGTGTGGTACAGAATGAGGCATCATCCTTGGTGTGGTCCTTTTTTCAACCACTCAACTCAATATACTGTGTGTGAGTGTGTTAGTGAGACAGTGTGTGTGAGTGTTGAGTGTGTGAGTGTGTGTGAGTGTGTTAGTGAGACTGTGTGTGTGAGTTTGTGCGAGTGTGTGTGTTAGTGTTGGCGTGTGTGAGTGAGGGTGTTAGTATCTACAGATGTGCATTTATTCCCTCCCCCCAACTCAACATGTATGTAAGTTTAGCTCCAAACCAGACACACCTTTTTTATCTCGGTTTGACCTAAGCCCTTTTAATTAAACTAGTAATGTTCAACAACAACCCAGTCAGCTTTACCCAAGCCCTTTTAATTAAACTAGTAATGTTCAACAACAACCCAGTAATGCACAGCCAATACGAAACACATATATTTATACGAGCTGACCTTTTCGGGTCATCTCAGTGCAGAACGCTGACACTAGATGCAGTCTCGTGCTAAACTCTCCCAAGATCGAAGACTCCATGAACTGCTGGAGGGAGCTGATAAACTCGTTGGGGTCTATGCATAGCCAAGTTTGGTACACTCATTACATAAAACAAACTAACAACAACAACAAGCTTCACCCTTAGTTGAGTTCATCTGTTCTCGACACAGACCGTAGAGATGAAACCACCATCTATAGGCCAGTGTCGACACATCTTGCTTAGAAACGTGAAGAACTCTCTTCCAGGAACTAGACCACACCAAAAAATATTTACAATAAAATGGCAACCCATATTGGTCGTTTGAACATGGCTAAAAGACACTATTGCTAGAAACAGCACGGCACTTGGCGCTGTCGGCCGTGCCAGTGCATGCTTCTTTCGTGTTCCTGATAAAAACTCTCAAATTTTGCAACATGGCGACATTAAATGATCTGCACTAGCCACATTAGAACTCGCATACCACAAACTGTTTGCAGCAATTGTTTAGAGGTTGCTACTGTAGCCAGATTGCGGTATTTTCTTAATACCACGACTCTCCAGTTCTACTCGTTTGCATTCTCTGACTACGACAAAAAAGAGGCTCCAATGGCCTCCTTTTTCTAGTAGTAGTAGTAGTAGTAGTAGTAGAAATATAATACTAATAAAATATATAATATAATACTACTACTACTAATAATAATAATATTAATTTTAATACTATTTCTTATTTCTATTTTCTTAATACAACGACTCTCCAGTTCTACTCGTTTGCATTCTCTGACTACGACAAAAAAGAGGCTCCAATGGCCTCCTTTTTCTAGTAGTAGTAGTAGTAGTAGTAGTAGAAATATAATACTAATAAAATATATAATATAATACTACTACTACTACTAATAATAATATTAATTTTAATACTACTACTAATAATAATAATACTAATTCCTAATAATCTAATTCCTAATAATAATAATAATTTTAATAATGCTAATAATACTACTACTACATAATAATACTAATGATGATGATGATGATGATGATAATTATAATAATTACTCTAGCTCCATCTTCCTCCACTCCAGGATAAGATTTGTAATAGCTTCTAGTTGATGGGAGAGACTAACAGCACTGCAGGCATAGGACTCCCAATCCTACATGACATTTAGAGCTATAGTCCATGAGACACATACGTGCATATACAGCCAACCACCTGCGCCTTCTTCAATATATACTCCAGCCCCACCAGAACCTTCATCAACGGAACTTGTAGATCCATTGCCATGAGCTTGCCACAAGCCTTCACGATCTGCAAAATCCATTAACTCTTAGACACGGCAAGGTAAAGACAGACGTAGAAATACCTGGGTCAGGGTGGGGTGGTCAGGCCATTCTGAGAGCAAGTCTTTGACCCTTGCAAGCAGATCAATGATGACATCGTGGGCCTTGGCATTCTCTGAAGGGGCTGGATCCTTGTAGATGTTAGAGTCCCTGCATGCAGAGTGTGTCAATTTGGTTTAAACCAAAAAAATACAACTAATTGCTTTACCGGGTGGAGGGAGATGCATCAAGTGACCTTAGCACCTTGCCGCACATGTGTGCATGCGAGCTTAGCAGAGAGCAATCGAGTCTCGTTCCTACACGGACAAATTTGTATTCACAATGCCCGAACAAGACCAGAGGCAAGAATACACCACCACTACCTGGAATGTTCCCTAACGAATTTGTCAAACAACTACTCAGCTCGTATGATATCTTTTCGGAGTCGGGAGGTCTTGAAGATCGGCAAACTGCCTCACCGTAAATGAGTAGATGAAGATCGGCAACATTCCGCACATCCTCCGCAGAGAACTTCAACAGAGTGCAATCTACACTAGCCTCCACTCCGTCTCCCATCCCTCCTTCGTCCTCCTCCATGCTCTCAACAGCTCCACACATCTCTTCTTCCATGATTCCTTCATAAGATGGAAACACATCTCTGAGCTGCCTCTCATACAAGTCATCCTCCGATTCTTGCACGACGTGAGTCTTGGACCTAAACTTGTACAGACTCTGCTCCTCGATCTCCTTAGCTCGGAGGTGTTCCTCCGCCTTAGACCACAGTAACCAGCACAGCTCCAACACCCTCCCCACCAAAGGAAGCTGAGAGTGCCTCAAGCGAAACACAAACTGGGCATGCTCAGTAAGGGAAGACACTGCCAGGAGAATCTGGCTGCAATGTCCATAATTTTTTTTTAAGAGATTATCAAAATATGTGGCATTCTTGCAGCACTTACCTTCTCTTGAAACTGATGCTGCCATTGGACGCAGCACTCGCAACTGTTTGCAACATGGTATATATCAATAAAATTAAAAAACAGTTATATATATATATTTATTAACAGTCACTCTCGATTGTGTGTACCAAAGGAATCGTCGTACAGCAACAGTCGTTGCCGGTGACCAAAAGGATCGTCTATAGTAGAACGGGTGGGAAACGTAGACAGGCTCCGTATAGCTTCCACAATCCTTTCCTGCGGCCAAGCAATGGTGTCTGGTTGACACGCAACTGTGCATTTTACAAAATTGGCCTAATAACCTTATCTTCCACTCGGAACTGGTTGACCAATGCCAGCGTGTTCAGACCGTCTAAAATCTACGGAAGACAGAAATGTTGTAAAAGAAACTGCGGAAATCTGCTCGAACTCACCATGGTTAGGCCAGCAGAGAATGGAGCGACGACATCTTGAAAGGAACTGTAGTCGACCTTCAACTTCCTCAGAGAAGCAACAACAGCTTTTGACCAGGAAACTACCTTCTGCCATGATATTTCCTTCCTTATGTCAGTTACTTCAAACAGCATATTCTTTATCTTCTCCTCATCAAACAGCATATTCTTTATCTTCTCCTCAGAGCACAAGCTAGTCACAACGTTTTTTGCTAGGCCAGATAACTCCAAGTACTGAGTGGGAAATGAAAACAAGGGTTAAAATACACAGTATTATAATATTGAAGTCTATCGTGACCTTTCTGCCATCGATACGTGCGTCTGGTAACTCGGGGAAACTTTCAAGTTTGTCCACCAAAGATGTGGATTTTTGTAGTAGATTAGACAGGAGCTGAGGGCGTCGGTTTTCTTCGAAAACATCTGTGAATTTCTTACCGACCATCATGAGAAAGTGTTGCTGCCAAGCTTCAATTAGATTGTGTGTGTGCTGAAGCTGGGGGAGGGAAGCAATGAGCGAGGGTGACATCATCCCGTGCATACTCATAATATTTTTTTAAAGATGGCTGACAGTCACATGGTCACCTCACCTAATACCTAGTGTTATAGGACTAAGGCTAGTGTTCTAGGACTAAGGCTAATGTTATAGGACTAAAGGCTAGAATTATAGGGCTAAGGTTATAGGATTAAGGCTAGGGTCATAGGGCTATGGCTAGTGTTATAGGACTAAGGTTAGGGTTATAGGGCTAAGCCTAATGTTAAGGACTAGTTATAGGACTAAGGCTAGAGTTAAGTCTAATGTTGTATGACTAAGGCTAGTGTTTTGGACTAAGGCTAATGTTATAGGACCAAGGCTAGGATTATAGGGCTAAGTCTAATGTTATAGGACTAAGGCTAGAGTTACAGGACTAAGGCTAGGGTTATAGGGCCAAGGCTAATGTTATAGGACTAAGTCTAGGGTTATAGGGCTAAGCCTAATGTTATAGGACTAGTTACAGGACTAAGGTTAGGGTTATAGGACTAAAGCTAGTGTTATAGGTTTAAAGTTAATGTTATAGGACTAAGGCTAGGGTTATAAGACTAAGGAAAGGGTTATAGGACTAAGACTAAGGTTATAGGGCTAAGGCTAATGTTATAGGGCTAAGGCTAATGTTATAGGACTAAGACTAAGTGTATAGGTTTAGGGTTATAGGACCATGGCTAGGGTTAGGGTTATAGAACCAAGGCTGTGTTATAGGACTAAGACTAGGGTTTAGGGCTAAGGCTATTGTAGGTTATTTCGCCACAACCCCCCCCCCCCCCCATTACCAGTAAGAAACCTGATCCAGGGCACTACTGAATCCCTGCACCATTGAACCATTGAACCTCCATCACCACTGAACACACCGCTTGGAACCCCCTCCCCAATGTACCCTTCTGTACCACTGAACTCCTCCGCCCTGAACCTCTCCGAACCTCTGCCCTGAACTCCTCCACACCACTAACACCCCCTTCCCACGTACCACTGAACCCGTCCCCTCCGTACCACTGAACCCTTCCATATCCCTGTACCACTGAACCTCTCCACACTCCTGAACCTCTCCGCACGTCTTAATCCCTGTGCACCACTGCAACCCTCTCTATCTTTGAAACCCTCCGTACCCCCGCTGCATCCCTCAGCATCCCTGAACCTCTCCACACCACTGCACCCCCTCTGGATCCCTGAACCCCTCCATACCACTACACACCTATGGACCACTGAACCTCCCAAGCACTCCAAGTTATATTGTCTTTTTACACCTAACCACAAGTCCTCTGAAATTGTTGTCCTCCGAATGAAACCCTCTGCACCCCTGAACCTCTCCTCACCATGCACACCTACCTGATGCTGGATGCAACGGTATTGAGTTCTGACAGTCACAATAGGATCCACTTGTGAAGGGCACAGCAACCAGCTCTGCACAGCTCCAACACAACACTTGGTAAGGCTCAGTTTACACAGCAACTCCAGTTCATTGTCCAAGGAGCCTTCTGCAAACAACCTGTCAAACTCGTCCAACTGGTACAGGGCAGACACTAGATTAGATTCCACCGAGCACCAAGGTGCATAGTCCCCCAGAGTAGACTGAGCACTAAAGCACATCTTTGACACAGCCTGTCGAGAGATGTCGCTGGAGCCAAGGCTGAGATCGGTTGGGTCCAACTTCAAAATGGCACATTGTATCGACACTACTAAATTCTCCAGAATAGCCTGCAAGACTTTCCTCTCTGCAGTCCTGAATATATAAATAATGTCAATAATTCTTTCAACTCATGAGATGCTCTTACTATTCGAGGGCGTATTCTATTCATTTCATGAGATGTTCTTACTATTCGAGGGCATGTTCTATTCATTTCTCTTACTATTCGAGGGCGTGGTCTATTCATTTCATGAGCTGCTCTTACTATTCGGTAGGACTACTTACAAGTACACCAGAGTGTTGTAAACACCGGCAGAACCATGGAGCCACAGGAACTGAAGAAGCTCCCTAATTTGACGGTGCTTAGCCTTGTAGTTGCCAAGAGTGACGATGGCCGAGGGTACATCCGTCGAACCTTCATCACTGGCTTTGAGCGAAGATGGGCTTAAAAACTCAAAGCATACCTTGCTGAGACAGCTCTGCACGAAAATCAATATAATGATACATGATGTAAAATTTGCAATGAGATACTTCACATATCTTCGTAAAGATTATACACATGTTTATATTCTCTACCTGTGCAGTTACGGGCAATGGTGTCTCTTCTGCCCTTCTGCTGCAGTGAGAATCAAGACCACTGAACAGGCAGTCCACAGAGGCAGGCAATGGTGCAGAAACGTCGGCCTAGCGGATGATATCAAGTACATGTACTCATAAAAAAGATGATTTATTGTAAAGTACGTATTCAATGCCCACAGAAGCTTAAACCGACACATCAGATGGGAGCATGCTCGCTATTTGTATGGAGGCTTGCGTCATGAAGTTGCCCACTGGTGATTCTTAAGTGAAGCACATCTATGCTATTTGTGTTCACTTGCAACGAAGTCAGCAAGTTAGAGCTAGCTGTGGTTGAGGACTGGCTGGCTGTTTCAATGTTCAGTCAGTGCCTCTGCTTGAGCTATTGTTGTTCTCAATCCTCAGGTTCTCTAAAAGTTTCTAAGCTGTTAACTTCATCTCATCCAAGGCTGCACCCTAGCAGATCACTTATTGGCCTCGCATGAAATTTATATATAAATTGGGTGCTATGTAGCTATACATGTTCCCTGCCTAATCCTGCATCGTTAAAAACAGTCTAGTGGGCACTCGCAGCATACTCTATGGTAATGCCCACGACACGGTATAGAACATCTTACGTCATCAGTTATCAGTCTCTTCATCATAATGGGCTCCATCTCACGGAGCCGAAAGAATGGCAGTGTCGTAAGGTACCGGACTAAATGATCCAGGTCACCTGACAGCGGCTGACAAGCACTCTCCATCTGGGAGAGCAGAATTGTTCTGAAGCACGCCACAGCTGGCTGGAGGAGGGCGTGGCAATGGGACACTGGAATGGTGGGTTGGCATGACGAAGAAGATGTGGAGCCAGAGTCATGGGTATTCCCGGCACCACTACCGCCATCACCACCACCATTGCTGCTGCTGTTGGCAAACCCAATAGGCTTAAAAACTGGAGAGTGAACAAAAATCACAGCCTTCATATATATGTATATTATATCGGTTAAAGGGGCTATGCCATAGGTATCTAGTAAACTACAGGAAGAGTCTAGTATACTACAGTAGTACACTACAGGAAGAGTGTAGTATTCTACAGGATGGGTCTAGTACACTACAGAAAGAGTGTAGTATACTACAGGAAGAGTGTAGTATACTACAGGATGGGCCTAGTACACTACAGAAAGAGTGTAGTATACTACAGGAAGAGTATAGTATATATATTCAGGAAGAGATTCGTAAAGAAATGGTCACACATATTCTAAACCCAAACACTACACATGCGAATTGTATTTTGGGTATTTGCTTTTGAGATGGGTCACCACAGAGCGTGCTGGTGAGAGTGGAGTGCAGCTTTCTATTAGTGCAGAGATGGGAAGGTTATGGTGACCAAGCAGCAGCGGCAGGTAACCACATGTCTAGAGATACTCTGTAGCAGTCAAGCAGAGGCCATGCGATCACCCAGCATAGAGCAACACAACTGGTAAGGTCAGACAGAGGTCACTTGATTTCAAGCACCTATATATATTTCTACTCAAGTACGTGACAGTGTCAACACTGTGTGATACGTGACGGTGTCAACACTGTGTGATACGTGATGGTGTCAACACTGTGTGATACGTGATGGTGTCAACACTGTGTGATACGTGATGGTGTCAACACTGTGTGATACGTGATGGTGTCAACACTGTGTGATACGTGATGGTGTCAACACTGTGTGATACGTGATGGTGTCAACACTGTGTGATACGTGACAGTGGCAACGCTGTGTGATACGTGTCAGTGTCAACACTGTGTGATACGTGACAGTATCAACACTGTGTGATACGTGACAGTATCAACACTGTGTGATACGTGACTGTATTAACACTGTGTGATACGTGATGGTGTCAACACTGTGTGATACGTGACAGTATCAACACTGTGTGATACGTGACAGTATCAACACTGTGTGATACGTGACAGCGTCAACACTGTGTGATACGTGTCAGTGTCAACACTGTGTGATACGTGACAGTGTCAATACTGTGTGATACGTGATGGTGTCAACACTGTGTGATACGTGATGGTGTCAACACTGTGTGATACGTGATGGTGTCAACACTGTGTGATACGTGACAGTGTCAATACTGTGTGATACGTGACAGTATCAACACTGGTGATACGTGACAGTATCAACACTGTGTGATACGTGACTGTATCAACACTGTGTGATACGTGTCAGTGTCAACACTGTGTGATACGTGACAGTATCAACACTGTGTGATACGTGACAGCGTCAACACTGTGTGATACGTGTCAGTGTCAACACTGTGTGATACGTGACAGTGTCAATACTGTGTGATACGTGACAGTGTCAACACTGTGTGATACGTGACTGTATTAACACTGTGTGATACGTGACAGTATCAACACTGTGTGATACGTGACTGTATTAACACTGTGTGATACGTGACAGTGTCAGTGTCAACACTGTCTGATACGTGACAGTGTCAACGCTGTGTGATACGTGACGGTGTCAACACTGTGTGATACTGACAGTGTCAACACTGTGTGATACTGACAGTGTCAACACTGTGTGATACGTGACAGTATTAACACTGTGTGATTGATAGCTACTACATGTATATCGTATGCTAACACCTCATACCTCCAGATAAACAGTCAGTCCATTTCTTCACCAACACACATCTGTTTTCAAAAGCTTCTCCCGACATTATCCATGAAGGGCCACTATTCCTAAGGATTGCTTCATCTTCACAGAACAAAGCAATCTACGGATAAAAAAATTAATATTTATATATATATAATATATTAAAAGCATATTGCTTGTGTAGCTAACACAATGTACCTTCATTTGTAGCTCATCGTTGTTGTGAGGCTCAGGAGCACCAAGGTTCTTCCGGAGCTCAATATAGATACCGTTCCGGTTCATAATGTCAGCCAGCGGCTTCATGCAGTCCAACACACGGACCACTTCCCGCTGGCTGTAAAGAAATTTGCAGATTTCAAAACCAACCATTACCTGATACAGCATAGCGAACGCGTCAAGACGAACTTACCGATCCAGATCACATATTCTGATAAACTCCTGAAGACCGTCACGTACTAGCAAAGTCCAGGCAGAAGTAATTGACGAAAAATCCGAGTTTGGTTCCAAACACAATGCAATGAATGCCCTCAGCCAATCAACACACACTTCCACCTAAAATCACAAGTCATTACATGTGCATGCAAGCTGATTTTGTTTTCATAGGAACAGTTGTCATAGGAACACTTGTTACTCTCAAGACCCACCACTTGAGCTTGGGAAATTCTCAGCTCCACAGGGAGAGTCTTCATGGCAGCCAGGACCTTGCAGAGGCACTGATGTAAGTAGAGCAGAGAGGGATGAAACAGTTTCTCCAAGGGAGACACACCTGCACAAGAAAATGGACACCATTTTGTCTATTATATATATATACACAAAATTACAATAAACTTCTCAGCAATCAACTTGAAATTGTTCTCTCGACATTTTGACTAGATGCTCTAGCCTTCATCAGGAATAATCCCTGGGCATCTAGTCTAAACGTCGAGAGAATACAATTTCAAGTTGATTATTGAGAAGGTATTGTAATATTATTATGTCAACTGAAGTTCATTGACAAAATAGTTTCCAGGAGACTGGCTCTATATTTCCTTAGTGGATTTGGTGTGGTGTCATTCCTATGAAGTTTCATAGTCTCTACCTCTAAATGCCATTTGAAAGGTCTCATATAAGGAGTGAGGCTCCCCCTTCCCCCCCCCCCCCCCTCCCCCCATAGACAAGGCAAGTAATCTAGTTAGTAATTAAACCTATTTGGTAGGGGAGGGGGGGGGGGGGAGGGAATGTGGTTATCTTGTGACTTCAAAAGGAGCACTACTTAATTAATTCTAGTGCTTTCAACATTTTTAAAGGGGATGAAGAAAATCATCTCATGCACATCAACCGCCCTCGCCCTCCCCCTCTCGTCCCCATGAACCGCTTGTGGGGTAGCAGAATTTCTCTGTACAAAGTGATGATGCACTCATCTCCTCAACAGATCCTCTCACAAGCCTACCTGTGTATGTCCTGTGAGAGAGAGCTATGATGGAGTCATTCTGACGAGAATTCATAGCCAGTAGCAAGTGCCTGTCCAGGAGAAACTCGAGCCCAAGCACGGAGAAATGGGAAAGCATCGAACTACCCACACACACACACACACACACACACACAATACAATAAATTACACACTATTATATGTGCACACATACACACACACATAATACAATAAATATATTTAAAAACTTAAATTAAATCATGTACACACTATATATGTGCACACATACACACACATGTATTAATTTTGCAGGTGTATCCAGCCCCACTAATGCTAGTCATTCCTAGGGTGGGTGTGGTCCCACTAATGCTAGTCATTCCTAGGGTGGGTGTGGTCCCACTAATGCTAGTCATTCCTAGGGTGTGTGTGGTCCCACTAATGCTAGTCATTCCTAGGGTGTGTGTGGTCCCACTAATGCCAGTCATTCCTAGGGTGTGTCTGGTCCCACTAATGCTAGTCATTCCTAGGGTGTGTGTGGTCCCACTAATGCTAGTCATTCCTAGGGTGGGTGTGGTCCCACTAATGCTAGTCATTCCTAGGGTGGGTGTGGTCCCACTAATGCTAGTCATTCCTAGGGTGTGTCTGGTCCCACTAATGCTAGTCATTCCTAGGGTGTGTCTGGTCCCACTAATGCTAGTCATTCCTAGGGTGTGTCTGATCCCACTAATGCCAGTCATTCCTAGGGTGTGTGTGGTCCCACTAATGCTAGTCATTCCTAGGGTGTGTGTGGTCCCACTAATGCTAGTCATTCCTAGGGTGTGTGTGGTCCCACTAATGCTAGTCATTCCTAGGGTGTGTCTGGCCCCACTAATGCTAGTCATTCCTAGGGTGTGTCTGATCCCACTAATGCTAGTCATTCCTAGGGTGTGTGTGGTCCCACTAATGCTAGTCATTCCTAGGGTGTGTGTGGCCCCACTAATGCTAGTCATTCCTAGGGTGTGTCCGGTCCCACTAATGCTAGTCATTCCTAGGGTGTGTGTGGCCCCACTAGTGCTAGTCATTCCTAGGGTGTGTGTGGCCCCACTAATGCTAGTCATTCCTAGGGTGTGTCTGGCCCCACTAATGCTAGTCATTCCTAGGGTGTGTCTGGCCCCACTAATGCTAGTCATTCCTAGGGTGTGTGTGGTCCCACTAATGCTAGTCATTCCTAGGGTGTGTCTGGTCCCACTAATGCTAGTCATTCCTAGGGTGTGTGTGGCCCCACTAATGCTAGTCATTCCTAGGGTGTGTGTGGTCCCACTAATGCTAGTCATTCCTAGGGTGTGTGTGGTCCCACTAATGCTAGTCATTCCTAGGGTGTGTGTGGCCCCACTAATGCTAGTCATTCCTAGGGTGTGTGTGGTCCCACTAATGCTAGTCATTCCTAGGGTGTGTCTGGTCCCACTAATGCTAGTCATTCCTAGGGTGTGTGTGGTCCCACTAATGCTAGTCATTCCTAGGGTGTGTGTGGTCCCACTAATGCTAGTCATTCCTAGGGTGTGTCCAGCCCCACTAATGCTAGTCATTCCTAGGGTGTGTGTGGTCCCACTAATGCTAGTCATTCCTAGGGTGTGTGTGGTCCCACTAATGCTAGTCATTCCTAGGGTGTGTCCGGTCCCACTAATGCTAGTCATTCCTAGGGTGTGTGTGGTCCCACTAATGCTAGTCATTCCTAGGGTGTGTGTGGCCCCACTAATGCTAGTCATTCCTAGGGTGTGTGTGGTCCCACTAATGCTAGTCATTCCTAGGGTGTGTCTGGTCCCACTAATGCTAGTCATTCCTAGGGTGTGTGTGGTCCCACTAATGCTAGTCATTCCTAGGGTGTGTGTGGTCCCACTAATGCTAGTCATTCCTAGGGTGTGTCCAGCCCCACTAATGCTAGTCATTCCTAGGGTGTGTGTGGTCCCACTAATGCTAGTCATTCCTAGGGTGTGTGTGGCCCCACTAATGCTAGTCATTCCTAGGGTGTGTGTGGTCCCACTAATGCTAGTCATTCCTAGGGTGTGTGTGGTCCCACTAATGCTAGTCATTCCTAGGGTGTGTGTGGTCCCACTAATGCTAGTCATTCCTAGGGTGTGTGTGGCCCCACTAATGCTAGTCATTCCTAGGGTGTGTGTGGTCCCACTAATGCTAGTCATTCCTAGGGTGTGTGTGGCCCCACTAATGCTAGTCATTCCTAGGGTGTGTGTGGTCCCACTAATGCTAGTCATTCCTAGGGTGTGTGTGGTCCCACTAATGCTAGTCATTCCTAGGGTGTGTGTGGTCCCACTAATGCTAGTCATTCCTAGGGTGTGTGTGGTCCCACTAGTGCTAGTCATTCCTAGGGTGTGTGTGGTCCCACTAATGCTAGTCATTCCTAGGGTGTGTGTGGCCCCACTAATGCTAGTCATTCCTAGGGTGTGTGTGGTCCCACTAATGCTAGTCATTCCTAGGGTGTGTGTGGTCCCACTAGTGCTAGTCATTCCTAGGGTGTGTGTGGTCCCACTAATGCTAGTCATTCCTAGGGTGTGTGTGGTCCCACTAATGCTAGTCATTCCTAGGGTGTGTGTGGTCCCACTAGTGCTAGTCATTCCTAGGGTGTGTGTGGTCCCACTAATGCTAGTCATTCCTAGGGTGTGTGTGGCCCCACTAATGCTAGTCATTCCTAGGGTGTGTCTGGCCCCACTAATGCTAGTCATTCCTAGGGTGTGTGTGGTCCCACTAGTGCTAGTCATTCCTAGGGTGTGTCTGGTCCCACTAGTGCTAGTCATTCCTAGGGTGTGTCTGGCCCCACTAATGCTAGTCATTCCTAGGGTGTGTGTGGCCCCACTAATGCTAGTCATTCCTAGGGTGTGTGTGGCCCCACTAATGCTAGTCATTCCTAGGGTGTGTGTGGTCCCACTAATGCTAGTCATTCCTAGGGTGTGTGTGGTCCCACTAATGCTAGTCATTCCTAGGGTGTGTGTGGTCCCACTAATGCTAGTCATTCCTAGGGTGTGTGTGGTCCCACTAATGCTAGTCATTCCTAGGGTGTGTCTGGTCCCACTAATGCTAGTCATTCCTAGGGTGTGTGTGGTCCCACTAATGCTAGTCATTCCTAGGGTGTGTGTGGTCCCACTAATGCTAGTCATTCCTAGGGTGTGTGTGGTCCCACTAATGCTAGTCATTCCTAGGGTGTGTCTGGTCCCACTAATGCTAGTCATTCCTAGGGTGTGTGTGGCCCCACTAATGCTAGTCATTCCTAGGGTGTGTCTGGTCCCACTAATGCTAGTCATTCCTAGGGTGTGTGTGGTCCCACTAATGCTAGTCATTCCTAGGGTGTGTCTGATCCCACTAATGCTAGTCATTCCTAGGGTGTGTCTGGTCCCACTAATGCTAGTCATTCCTAGGGTGTGTGTGGTCCCACTAATGCCAGTCATTCCTAGGGTGTGTCTGGTCCCACTAATGCTAGTCATTCCTAGGGTGTGTGTGGCCCCACTAATGCTAGTCATTCCTAGGGTGTGTCTGGCCCCACTAATGCTAGTCATTCCTAGGGTGTGTCTGGTCCCACTAATGCTAGTCATTCCTAGGGTGGGTGTGGTCCCACTAATGCTAGTCATTCCTAGGGTGTGTCCGGTCCCACTAATGCTAGTCATTCCTAGGGTGTGTGTGGTCCCACTAGTGCTAGTCATTCCTAGGGTGTGTGTGGTCCCACTAATGCTAGTCATTCCTAGGGTGTGTCTGGTCCCACTAATGCTAGTCATTCCTAGGGTGTGTGTGGTCCCACTAGTGCTAGTCATTCCTAGGGTGTGTGTGGTCCCACTAATGCCAGTCATTCCTAGGGTGTGTGTGGTCCCACTAATGCTAGTCATTCCTAGGGTGTGTGTGGTCCCACTAATGCTAGTCATTCCTAGGGTGTGTCTGGTCCCACTAATGCTAGTCATTCCTAGGGTGTGTGTGGTCCCACTAATGCTAGTCATTCCTAGGGTGTGTCCAGTCCCACTAATGCTAGTCATTCCTAGGGTGTGTCCAGTCCCACTAATGCTAGTCATTCCTAGGGTGTGTGTGGTCCCACTAATGCTAGTCATTCCTAGGGTGTGTCTGGTCCCACTAATGCTAGTCATTCCTAGGGTGTGTCTGGTCCCACTAATGCTAGTCATTCCTAGGGTGTGTCTGGCCCCACTAATGCTAGTCATTCCTAGGGTGTGTCTGGTCCCACTAATGCTAGTCATTCCTAGGGTGTGTGTGGTCCCACTAATGCTAGTCATTCCTAGGGTGTGTGTGGTCCCACTAATGCTAGTCATTCCTAGGGTGTGTGTGGTCCCACTAATGCTAGTCATTCCTAGGGTGTGTGTGGTCCCACTAATGCTAGTCATTCCTAGGGTGTGTCCAGCCCCACTAATGCTAGTCATTCCTAGGGTGTGTGTGGTCCCACTAATGCTAGTCATTCCTAGGGTGTGTCTGGTCCCACTAATGCTAGTCATTCCTAGGGTGTGTCTGGTCCCACTAATGCTAGTCATTCCTAGGGTGTGTGTGGTCCCACTAATGCTAGTCATTCCTAGGGTGTGGCTGGTCCCACTAATGCTAGTCATTCCTAGGGTGTGTGTGGTCCCACTAATGCTAGTCATTCCTAGGGTGTGTGTGGCCCCACTAATGCTAGTCATTCCTAGGGTGTGTGTGGTCCCACTAATGCTAGTCATTCCTAGGGTGTGTGTGGTCCCACTAATGCTAGTCATTCCTAGGGTGTGTCTGGTCCCACTAGTGCTAGTCATTCCTAGGGTGTGTCTGGTCCCACTAATGCTAGTCATTCCTAGGGTGTGTGTGGTCCCACTAATGCTAGTCATTCCTAGGGTGTGTGTGGTCCCACTAATGCTAGTCATTCCTAGGGTGTGTCTGGTCCCACTAGTGCTAGTCATTCCTAGGGTGTGTCTGGTCCCACTAATGCTAGTCATTCCTAGGGTGTGTGTGGTCCCACTAATGCTAGTTATTCCTAGGGTGTGTGTGGTCCCACTAATGCTAGTCATTCCTAGGGTGTGTGTGGTCCCACTAATGCTAGTCATTCCTAGGGTGTGTGTGGTCCCACTAATGCTAGTCATTCCTAGGGTGTGTGTGGTCCCACTAATGCTAGTCATTCCTAGGGTGTGGCTGGTCCCACTAATGCTAGTCATTCCTAGGGTGTGTGTGGTCCCACTAATGCTAGTCATTCCTAGGGTGTGTGTGGTCCCACTAATGCCAGTCATTCCTAGGGTGTGTCCAGCCCCACTAATGCTAGTCATTCCTAGGGTGTGTGTGGCCCCACTAATGCTAGTCATTCCTAGGGTGTGTCTGGTCCCACTAATGCTAGTCATTCCTAGGGTGTGTGTGGCCCCACTAATGCTAGTCATTCCTAGGGTGTGGCTGGTCCCACTAATGCTAGTCATTCCTAGGGTGTGTGTGGCCCCACTAATGCTAGTCATTCCTAGGGTGTGTGTGGTCCCACTAATGCTAGTCATTCCTAGGGTGTGTGTGGTCCCACTAATGCTAGTCATTCCTAGGGTGTGTGTGGTCCCACTAATGCTAGTCATTCCTAGGGTGTGGCTGGTCCCACTAATGCTAGTCATTCCTAGGGTGTGTGTGGTCCCACTAATGCTAGTCATTCCTAGGGTGTGTGTGGTCCCACTAATGCCAGTCATTCCTAGGGTGTGTCCAGCCCCACTAATGCTAGTCATTCCTAGGGTGTGTGTGGCCCCACTAATGCTAGTCATTCCTAGGGTGTGTCTGGTCCCACTAATGCTAGTCATTCCTAGGGTGTGTGTGGCCCCACTAATGCTAGTCATTCCTAGGGTGTGGCTGGCCCCACTAATGCTAGTCATTCCTAGGGTGTGTGTGGCCCCACTAATGCTAGTCATTCCTAGGGTGTGTCCAGCCCCACTAATGCTAGTCATTCCTAGGGTGTGTGTGGTCCCACTAATGCTAGTCATTCCTAGGGTGTGTGTGGTCCCACTAATGCTAGTCATTCCTAGGGTGTGTGTGGCCCCACTAATGCTAGTCATTCCTAGGGTGTGTGTGGTCCCACTAATGCTAGTCATTCCTAGGGTGTGTGTGGCCCCACTAATGCTAGTCATTCCTAGGGTGTGGCTGGTCCCACTAATGCTAGTCATTCCTTATGGTGTGTCTGGTCCCACTAATGCTAGTCATTCCTAGGGTGTGTGTGGCCCCACTAATGCTAGTCATTCCTAGGGTGTGTGTGGTCCCACTAATGCTAGTCATTCCTAGGGTGTGTGTGGTCCCACTAATGCTAGTCATTCCTAGGGTGTGTCTGGTCCCACTAATGCTAGTCATTCCTAGGGTGTGTGTGGTCCCACTAATGCTAGTCATTCCTAGGGTGTGTCCAGCCCCACTAATGCTAGTCATTCCTAGGGTGTGTGTGGTCCCACTAATGCTAGTCATTCCTAGGGTGTGTCTGGTCCCACTAATGCTAGTCATTCCTAGGGTGTGTCTGGTCCCACTAATGCCAGTCATTCCTAGGGTGTGTGTGGTCCCACTAATGCTAGTCATTCCTAGGGTGTGTGTGGTCCCACTAATGCTAGTCATTCCTAGGGTGTGTGTGGCCCCACTAATGCTAGTCATTCCTAGGGTGTGTGTGGTCCCACTAATGCTAGTCATTCCTAGGGTGTGTGTGGTCCCACTAATGCTAGTCATTCCTAGGGTGTGTCTGGTCCCACTAATGCTAGTCATTCCTAGGGTGTGTGTGGTCCCACTAATGCTAGTCATTCCTAGGGTGTGTGTGGTCCCACTAATGCTAGTCATTCCTAGGGTGTGTCTGGCCCCACTAATGCTAGTCATTCCTAGGGTGTGTCTGGTCCCACTAATGCTAGTCATTCCTAGGGTGTGTCTGGTCCCACTAATGCCAGTCATTCCTAGGGTGTGTGTGGTCCCACTAATGCTAGTCATTCCTAGGGTGTGTGTGGCCCCACTAATGCTAGTCATTCCTAGGGTGTGCCTGGTCCCACTAGTGCTAGTCATTCCTAGGGTGTGTGTGGTCCCACTAATGCTAGTCATTCCTAGGGTGTGCCTGGTCCCACTAGTGCTAGTCATTCCTAGGGTGTGTGTGGTCCCACTAATGCTAGTCATTCCTAGGGTGTGTCTGGTCCCACTAATGCTAGTCATTCCTAGGGTGTGTGTGGTCCCACTAATGCTAGTCATTCCTAGGGTGGGTGTGGTCCCACTAATGCTAGTCATTCCTAGGGTGTGTCTGGTCCCACTAGTGCTAGTCATTCCTAGGGTGTGTCTGGTCCCACTAATGCTAGTCATTCCTAGGGTGTGTGTGGCCCCACTAATGCCAGTCATTCCTAGGGTGTGGCTGGTCCCACTAATGCTAGTCATTCCTAGGGTGTGTGTGGTCCCACTAATGCTAGTCATTCCTAGGGTGTGTCTGGTCCCACTAATGCTAGTCATTCCTAGGGTGTGTGTGGTCCCACTAATGCTAGTCATTCCTAGGGTGTGTCTGATCCCACTAATGCTAGTCATTCCTAGGGTGTGTGTGGTCCCACTAATGCTAGTCATTCCTAGGGTGTGTGTGGTCCCACTAATGCTAGTCATTCCTAGGGTGTGTGTGGTCCCACTAATGCTAGTCATTCCTAGGGTGTGTGTGGTCCCACTAATGCTAGTCATTCCTAGGGTGTGTGTGGTCCCACTAATGCCAGTCATTCCTAGGGTGTGTGTGGTCCCACTAATGCTAGTCATTCCTAGGGTGTGTCTGGCCCCACTAATGCTAGTCATTCCTAGGGTGTGTGTGGTCCCACTAATGCTAGTCATTCCTAGGGTGTGTGTGGTCCCACTAATGCTAGTCATTCCTAGGGTGTGTCCAGCCCCACTAATGCTAGTCATTCCTAGGGTGTGTGTGGTCCCACTAATGCTAGTCATTCCTAGGGTGTGTGTGGTCCCACTAATGCTAGTCATTCCTAGGGTGTGGCTGGTCCCACTAATGCTAGTCATTCCTAGGGTGTGTGTGGTCCCACTAATGCTAGTCATTCCTAGGGTGTGTGTGGCCCCACTAATGCTAGTCATTCCTAGGGTGTGTCCAGCCCCACTAATGCTAGTCATTCCTAGGGTGTGTCTGGTCCCACTAATGCCAGTCATTCCTAGGGTGTGTGTGGTCCCACTAATGCCAGTCATTCCTAGGGTGTGTGTGGTCCCACTAATGCTAGTCATTCCTAGGGTGTGTGTGGTCCCACTAATGCTAGTCATTCCTAGGGTGTGTGTGGCCCCACTAATGCTAGTCATTCCTAGGGTGTGTGTGGCCCCACTAATGCTAGTCATTCCTAGGGTGTGTGTGGTCCCACTAATGCTAGTCATTCCTAGGGTGTGTGTGGTCCCACTAATGCTAGTCATTCCTAGGGTGTGTCTGATCCCACTAATGCTAGTCATTCCTAGGGTGTGTCTGGTCCCACTAATGCTAGTCATTCCTAGGGTGTGTGTGGTCCCACTAATGCTAGTCATTCCTAGGGTGTGTGTGGTCCCACTAATGCTAGTCATTCCTAGGGTGTGTGTGGCCCCACTAATGCTAGTCATTCCTAGGGTGTGTCTGGTCCCACTAATGCTAGTCATTCCTAGGGTGTGTGTGGTCCCACTAATGCTAGTCATTCCTAGGGTGTGTGTGGTCCCACTAATGCTAGTCATTCCTAGGGTGTGTGTGGTCCCACTAATGCTAGTCATTCCTAGGGTGGGTGTGGTCCCACTAGTGCTAGTCATTCCTAGGGTGTGTGTGGTCCCACTAATGCTAGTCATTCCTAGGGTGTGTCTGGTCCCACTAATGCTAGTCATTCCTAGGGTGTGTGTGGTCCCACTAATGCTAGTCATTCCTAGGGTGTGTGTGGCCCCACTAATGCTAGTCATTCCTAGGGTGTGTGTGGTCCCACTAGTGCTAGTCATTCCTAGGGTGTGGCTGGTCCCACTAATGCTAGTCATTCCTAGGGTGTGTGTGGTCCCACTAATGCTAGTCATTCCTAGGGTGTGTGTGGCCCCACTAATGCTAGTCATTCCTAGGGTGTGTGTGGCCCCACTAATGCTAGTCATTCCTAGGGTGTGTCTGGTCCCACTAATGCTAGTCATTCCTAGGGTGTGTCTGGCCCCACTAATGCTAGTCATTCCTAGGGTGTGTCTGGTCCCACTAATGCTAGTCATTCCTAGGGTGTGTCTGGTCCCACTAATGCTAGTCATTCCTAGGGTGTGTCTGGCCCCACTAATGCTAGTCATTCCTAGGGTGTGTCTGGTCCCACTAATGCTAGTCATTCCTAGGGTGTGTGTGGCCCCACTAGTGCTAGTCATTCCTAGGGTGTGTGTGGCCCCACTAATGCCAGTCATTCCTAGGGTGTGTGTGGCCCCACTAATGCTAGTCATTCCTAGGGTGTGTGTGGTCCCACTAATGCTAGTCATTCCTAGGGTGTGTGTGGCCCCACTAATGCCAGTCATTCCTAGGGTGTGTGTGGCCCCACTAATGCTAGTCATTCCTAGGGTGTGTGTGGTCCCACTAATGCTAGTCATTCCTAGGGTGTGTGTGGTCCCACTAATGCTAGTCATTCCTTATGGTGTGTCTGGTCCACAAGCCATGCAATCTCCAAGCACTGATCTCCTGAGCATTCTCATTTTAAGCACCCTTCTTCCTCAGGTGTCACCAATGATATTCATATCCCTATAATCACTTTGTGATTTATTGCTAGGCAACTAATTTCAAGGATCATGTTCAATTTTCATTCTATATTCTGAAAATAAAAGGTTGCTAGGGAGTTTATTGATTCTATGTACAAATACCTCTAACAGCTACAGTCATAAGCTTCTGGGAAATCACAGGCGGAAGAGTTAACCAGTTAGTGCCTCTGCTTTAGCTATTGTTGTTCTTGATCCTCAGGTTATTAAAACCTACAAGTCATCGACTTCAGCCTCATCCAAAAGGATAGTCACCCTTACCCTTCTCGTCGGCTTCACTTCCGACAAAATCTATATACATACTGGGTACTTGGTTGATGCACCCTAGATCACTGAGAAGAGCATAGTGGGTGCTTGCTACATGCACCATAGATCACTGAGAAGAGCATAGTGGGTGCTTGCTACATGCACCATAAATCACTGAGAAGAGCATAGTGGGTACCACCCTAGATCACATAGTGGGTGCTTGCTACATATGTGGAGGGTTCTGACTACATGTACATACTTAATAGTGTATGTATTGGGGAGTCATTCCCTATATTGGTTTAATCTTTCCGGCAGACAAAGAACAAACTATATATCAGCTAAAACTCTCTTTGGCAGACACCATTAAAAACATGAAACTTCGTCTTCAGAATCTTATTTATCATAACTTGTGCATAATGGCTGTCCATCATAATGTCTGTCGGTCATGTCTGTCTGTCATAATGGCTGTCATTATGAGGCTTTCCATGACTATTAAAAAAAAAATGCAAATAGAAGAAAAAAAGACAAAAAAAAATCTTATTTAAGAAATAATAAATGACAAGAAATGTAACAAGAATTTACCAGCATAGACAACAAACATTTAGACCACCCTTTACCTATTAATATAATGAAGATAATATAGTATATATTATATTTGGAGTTCCTGTGTTTGTGGTCTGCACTGGTAAATTCTTGTTGCATTCTTGTTTGACTAGTCAATCAAAAAAAAATTGGCTTGTATATTATATGCATGTCCAATTATAAGCATGTGCCAATATTCTATATTATAAGCATGTGCCAATTATCTATATTATAAGCATGTGCCAATTATCTATATTATTATCTATATTATAAGCATGTGCCAATTATCTATATTATAAGCATGTGCCAATTATCTATATTATATGCAAGTGCCAATTATAAGCATGTGCCAATTATCTATATTATAAGCATGTGCCAATTATCTATATTATAAGCATGTGCCAATTATCTATATTATATGCAAGTGCCAATTATAAGCATGTGCCAATTATCTATATTATAAGCATGTGCCAATTTTCTATATTATAAGCATGTGCCAATTATCTATATTATATGCATCTGCCAATTATCAATGTCTATACAGGCACTTTAAGCATTACCTATCAGGTAGAGCAGTCATCGGCATCCAGTCAACTACAGAGACGACGTCAGTGATTACTACAGACTCTAGCATGTGTGTCTAACGAAGCTCACCTTCACTCTGCCAAAGAGATTTTAGCGTCATCACCCATACGTCAATGTCAGCTTGAAGAATCTCTTGATCGTCATGCTCGGATGTGATGTCATGCAGCAGCGACGATCGCAAGGACTTGGTCGCTCTAGCAGAGCAGCACAGATACACTAGCAGATGACAGGACAGCATGGAATCGCCCTGCAAGTGTTGCAAATATTGCGTGGACAGTAAGAAACAGATATTAATGACCACACACAAGGGCTAACTTAAACCACACACCCATACATATCTTGTACTCTTTCCTACGACATCCTTGTGTCCTAGTATATCCCGGAACACCTAGGACATCCTTGTGTGTCCTAGAATACCTAGGACATCCTGGCATGTCCGAGTACATCCCGGAATACCTAGCATGTCCGAGTACATTCCGGAATACCTAGGACATCCTGGTGTGTCCTAGTATTTCCAGGAATACCTAGGACATCCTGGTGTGTCCTAGTATTTCCAGGAATACCTAGGACATCCTGGTGTGTCCTAGTATTTCCAGGAATACCTAGGACATCCTGGTGTGTCCTAGTACATCCCGGAATATCTAGGACATCATGGTGTGTCCTAGTACATCCCGGAATACCTAGGACATCCTGGTGTGTCCCAGTACATCCCGGAATACCTAGGACATCCTTGTGTGTCCTAGTACATCCCGGAATACCTAGGACATCCTTGTGTGTCCTAGTTCATCCCAGAATATCTAGGACATCTGGTTTGTCCTAGTACATCCCAGTATACCTAGGTCATCCTGGTGTGTCCTAGTACATCCCGGAATACCTAGGACATCCTGGTGTGTCCTAGTAGTACATCCCAGTATACCTAGGACATCCTAGTGTGTCCTAGTACAGCCCAGTATACCTAGGACATCCTGGTGTGTCCTACACACTTGCTGGATATCCTAGTAGGGTGACTGACTGTACACATGAATCACAGAGTCAGCACTAGGGGGCTAGGGATGATCTCTCTGGGCCAGGGCTAAGGCATAGTGTATTCTAGGGCTAAGGCGATCTACTAGAACTAGGGGTTATCTATGGCTAGGGCTATTCTAGGGCTAGACTAGAGCCACATGGGATATTCTAGGGCAAGAGCCAGGATACTCTGGTCTAGGGCAAGGTGTATTATAGGGTAAAGGGATTCCACAACTAGAGGTAATCTACCACTAGGGTGATTCTAAGGAGTAGGCGTATATTCAAGGGCTAGGGGCATTCTGGAATATCATGGGAATCCCAGGATGTCTTAGGAATGGATGTGACAGACATGGATATCACTCGCAAATGCAAGGAAAGGAACACACTTGTGATCCTCAGAGGTACAAGTGCGGAATTTGACAAGTACATGAGGACATAACACACCAGAACACGATGAGAGATTGGAGCCGACAATGTTCTCAAGTGATGAAGGGCTGGTAGCAGATCCCTCTTGGCCATGGTGAGAGAAGGCCGACTGCACAACTCTGAAATGGGAGTGGCACAACCTTCGGAGGTATGCACAGCAGGAAGAGGGTCGACAGAAAGCTTCTTATCCATCTCCTGCGGGGGAGACGAGGATAACTGTCTTCTCATAATTAGACATTGAATTCAGTTCTTTCAATGATGATGAATAATTATGCAGTCACATGATGTTGTTTATGTTACACTGCCACCCTTTACCGATTGGCCTCAATTTAATTTGTAGGGTTTTGGGTTTTTTTTAATAAGTATTTTTTTACAGAATGCAAGTTGCAGATTGGAATGAGAATCGGCTCCATTGAGATGGGCGAACAATAGCTACGCATCACAACATCCACAGCAAAAATATAGCAAAGTAATCCATCCAGCAATGCCTCCTCTCTGAAGAGTGAAGGGATTCAGAGTCATTCCAGGTAAGCAGGTCGTTGCCTGAGCAGTTGTCCTAGCAGAAGGCTTCTAGAAACAGCAGCGAAGGTCAGGAGGAGAGAGATCATAAGATGGCAGTTCTGATTGTCACCTCCCCCCCCCCCCCCCCCCCGCCCGATTTTCTCCCATGAGCTTGAAGTCAAGTTTTCAGACAATTTGTTGTCATAAAGATAAAATACAGGCTCAGCATGCAGGGTTTAAAATACATATATTTTGGAGAACGATATCTGACTTTTCGCCTGTAGGGGGGGCATGATAGCCAATCAGTTAACAAGATGAACAGAGGGGATAGCCAATCAGTTAACAAGATGAACAGAGGGGATAGCCAATCAGTTAACAAGATGAACAGAGGGGATAGCCAATCAGTTAACAAGATGAACAGAGGGGATAGCCAATCAGTTAACAAGATGAACAGAGGCTGCCCTACAATCATCAGCATGCTTGCAATATTCCCACATCATGGCGTACCAGTCCACAGAGATGTGCTGCCTCAGACAAGGAGATCACTACATCACCTCCATCGCACTTCTTCAGAGTTCTGCACAGTCTTGCAAAAAGCTTGAGTTGAAATGGAGTGGGCATACCTTAGAATTTGCACAAACCATTAATCATATCAAAGTCACACAAGTTTTGCAAATCCCAACTCAGATTCCATCTCGCGCTGAGCATGTGACTATTTTGTGCTTACCTTTGCAATGTTGTACGACTTCAAGAGCTTGGACATGCTCAATACCTCCTGAGGTTAGCAGCGACAAGCTGTCCTCTATAAACTCTGACCTGGTGGGGATGTCCTGTTAAATAACAATTAATAACATGCATGTTATTAATAATAATAATAATGTTTCAATGAACTCTCAGTTGACATAATAACATTATATATAATAACCTTCTCAATGATCAACTTGAAATTGTATTCTCTCAACATTTCAACTAGATGCTCTAGCCTTCATTCCTGATAAGGCTAGAGCATCTAATCATTATTCCTGATGAAGGCTAGAGCATCTAGTCATTATTCCTGATGAAGGCTAGAGCATCTAGTCATTATTCCTGATGAAGGCTAGAGCATCTAGTCGAAATGTTGAGAGAATACAATTTCAAGTTGATTATTGAGAAGGTTATTATTATTAATATTAATAAAATAATAAGTTTGGTTCAGTCCAGAATTTTTATATTAATTAAATATATGAAAATTGGATTACATGATTTGTGAAGTAACTGTATCTGTTAGAGGACCTATGGCACTGTGTCTAGTATACATGTCTAACAAGAAGTGTCTAGTATACTACAGGAAGCACCTAGTAAACCACAGGAAGTGCTATAATTAGATTCATAATTAAAACAATAATCCCACAAACTCTGGACCCAATTTGGTACATGTGCAAAGTTAGTACTTTGACTATTGCTTTTGAGACGGACCACCATGGAGCGTGCTGGTGGGCGTGGAGTGCAGCTCTCTGTCGGCGCAGAGGTGGAAGCTTATGGTGGCCAAGCAGCAGCTGTAAGTCACCAATTTTCTTCAAGGAGCCAAGCAGGAAACAGAGAACGAACAGTGGACATTATATATTAATGAGCTGTTGCTTTAGGCTCATTGCTAGCAGGCATGTAGTAGCACCCTGAGGCATGCATATGAGATGAGCATTCCACCGCCTGGTCATCGTAACCAGGAGAAGTTTGAAGAGAATAGTCCTTCAAGAACTCAAGACTCCTCTAACTACGAAGCAATTGTTTCAAGGCTCTCCCTAGCCCACGAGGTCTTGGGAATGCACTGGAAGCTGCTTGCCACGGGACCTCAAACAGCAGCCATGTTGGAACGATCGCAGCCTCTGGCTTGCGACAGCAAGACAAGGACTTGTTGGAGTGGAGAAGTGGAACACCGTAAGTGACGACAAGCACATTGCAGCCACACCAGAGAAAGCTTCTCATTACAAACATCCGCAAAGGTATTGTGCGATCCAATCAAATACCTCAAGTAAGTTTAACCTCACATTACAGCATCCTCTCCTGGTCCATGTTGCGTTCAGTACCTGTCACTTCTTAGGGTCATCTAACGTCCTTTTAATTTTTATCATTATTTGTTTTGAGACAAAGACCCTGCACACCATGTGGTGATTTGAATTTTATCAACGCCACACACACACCCCCATTTGATTTCATTTCGAGGGCAGGGGGGAGGAGAAAATTGGACAAATTTGGGAGGAGGGGCAACACAAAAGAGGAGAGGCAATCTCTAGAGGGCAACCAACCTGTGTGGTCAGTCCTCCACTTGTTCTAGTGATTTGTTGTCAAGTTCTTTGAACTGCAACTTGACCTGGAAAGATGCATCTGTTCTATATTCCTAGATCACAGTGTGTTCACGTTGTGTGGTGTGTGCTGTCTTCTTTTCTCTGCTGCAGCTCTGACAAGCAAGGCAGAAGTTAGCGGAGGGATCGTGGGTTTCAAGAGGGGAGGGACTACCAATTCTATTCAAGGGGTCACACCAATTTTTATTTCAATATTGAGGGCTTGGATGGGGTGTGTGTGTGGGGGGGGGGGTATGTGCTGGCCGACTTCGACATTTATTACAAAGTCAATGAATATGCTGCACACATCCACTTATTCCGTCCTGAATCACAACAATGCTAATCTATTGAATACGAGTAAACAGTGAGTTAGAATGCTTTGCACGCAATGTAAAGTGTTTGAATTAACACAGGGCTAGGGCTAGGGAGCTTACACACGATTGGTTAGTCTGAAGATATCTACGGTTTCATCAAAATCGAGTTCTGGATGCTCGACTGTGATCTGCAGAAGTTTTGATAAGTTTGGATTGTTCAAACTATTACGGAGCCTTGCGTTGCCCTTCACATCCAGCTGAGCGACGTATCTATGGAAGCTTCCCTACTGGCAAAATCACATGAAACAGTGTCTTTCAACCATGTCGTCCTTCCCCCCCCCCAAATCAAGAATAAAGCTCGGACGCCAACACACTACACATCACTAGGCCGCTGTCCTTCTTGCCGTGCTAAAGTGCCCACTACATATATTGAATAATATTGCATACAGCACTTGGTCTGAGAAGGGAACACGTTCCACAGCAAGTACGTCAACTTCGGATCACACACACACAAAAAAAAACATCGTAATGGTGTACCTCAGGAAGCATGAAGATCTCCACTCCTCTGTTACGCATGGCCCGAGATATCTCTCCATGGCTGGGGTCCATCGTGAGGAACATCCTGTGATGAAGAAAGATATAGTAGAAACTACTCGCCAGCCCAAGATACTGTCTTGCAGACCAGTGCATAATCTTACCATGCTCGGAAGGGGAAACATCCGAGACAGGAAATTAATTAACCAGCCTTCCCTCTACTTCTCATGCAAGTGAATTCAGTACCACAAGATAGATCTACTTCTCATGCAAGTGAATTCAGCACCACAAGATAGCTCTACTTCTCATGCAAGTGAATTCAGTACCACAAGATAGCTCTACTTCTCATGCAAGTGAATTCAGTACCACAAGATAGCTCTACTTCTCATGCAAGTGAATTCAGCACCACAAGATAGCTTGCTCAGTGGCTTTAACAGATTCAGCACCAACTTCATTAGTGATTTTCAAATACTATATTTATAGCTATAACTTTTCTCATGAATAAACTTTCAAAATTTGGTATGAGAATCAGCTCCATGAGGCAAGCAAAGAAAATCTACGCACGCATTGCTATGTCTCTTTATGTCTAAAAGAAAACTTACAACGAAGAAACCCTTCCAGGAGCACCTTCTTTCCCAAGAGCAACTTTAGGGATTCAGAGAGATTCCAAGTAAGCCAAGATGCCTGTGCAGCTTTCTTCCGAAGAAGGGTTTCCAGAAAGGGCAGTGAAGGCCAGGAAGAGACCATTCATGACGGCAGTTGCGATCAGGAGCTATTAATTATTTTTATTTTTATCGCTAGTCCCGTTAAACTGGAAGTGAAGTTTTATGACTAGTTTGCATCTCTACTGAGCATGTCATGTGTAAGTTTAAAAAATCCAGTGTTTAGCACAATCAGTACATTTTAAATATTCTTCTTGTGACCAATGTTAAAGTCTAAGAACATATATGCTTACAGTGTGTAACTGGTTAAAACATTAGGCACCCAGTGAGTATCGGGTCATTGGCATACAAAATAATGGACCCACCCCCCTCCCCCTCACCCCTCGTGGATAGTCTATATCCAACATTGTAAGACTTTCCTCCTTGGGCATGCACAAGGAAGGTCAACAAAGTATCACCACATGCCTGAAGTTTGGGTGAGGTTTGATGACCTTGATGCTGTCCCCGACGATGCCTCTCTCATCCATCCGCAAGACACCACCAGGCTCAAGAAGGGCATTCAGGCGATCCAGCACAGAAGGACTACATCACACACCAGTCAGAACGCTCGATATATTAGACATGTCTATGCAAGCACCATTCATTACTCATGTTGCCCATAAATATGAATGGGCAACACGTCATAAATAGGATACAAAAAAGGAAATGTCCATCATGACTTGTCACACAAACAGCGAGAGCCGGGGGGAACTAACTGCATACAGGTATGGGAAGAATACCCCTCCCCCCATATCCACCTTCCCCCACTCATTACACCTTCCCCCAAACCCCTCCTCCCCACCTCTACACATCACTCCCTCCACACCACACACACCTCTCCTTCCCTCCAACCCACCCTCCTATCCATTCTCCTTCCTCATCCTCTGAGACCCTGTACGACACTAAATATGTTAGTAAATATTAGCATTCAACTTCAGTAACCATAGGAACAGGGTTCATCCCCACACTAAATATGACACTAAATACTAACATTCAACTTTAGTAACCATAGGAACAGGGTTCATTCCCTCCTCCACTACTCTACCTTATTGTCTAATCCATTTTCCCCCTCAAACATGTTTACAGTTGGAAGAGCACACCATAGGTATGTAATTATCAGCACAAGGCCACCGGGCCAAAAACTTTCTACTATTCTAAAGTAGGAGAGAGATGGACAGAAAACGACCATAGACTCTATAGGATATACAATACCTGAAGGGATGAAGCTAGACTCTATAGGATATACAAAACCTGAAAGGATGAAGCTAGACTCTATCGGATATACAATACCTGAAGGGATGAAGCTAGACTCTAATAGGATATACAATACCTGAAGGGATGAAGCTAGACTCTAGGATATACCCACACAATGAAGGAATGAAGCTAGACTCTAATAGGATACACCCACACAATGAAGGGATGAAGCTAGACTCTAATAGGATATACCCACACCATGCACTTGCTTCGATACTCAGTAGAATGATACATCTAAATTCGCAAATAAGCTTTAATTTCGGCATCTTGACATCTTGAATATGGATATCCTTATCTAAGCTACTCTAAACGTAATAAATTGTGCTCCTCCCTTCAATTAGGGATTCCACCAACTCATCTTCCAGTGCTTCTGATGGTATTACCTGCAGAAATTAGCATGAGAGATCATGAGCCAGTGTCCTTGTTCCAATGCCTTCACCAACACATTATCAACCCACTCAAACTGATGCTCACTCTTGACACCCTTCATCCGCTGATGCAAATCTTTCATTTCAAGCAACATTTTACCGACATCTGAGAGAAGAAGGAAGAAGAGAGAGAGGGGGGATATAACAAGGGAACAGTGATTTTATGGTTCCTTTACCATATGGTGTTTCAAGAGAGGTGCTGGAGTTGGATAAGGTAGAGCACAGCTTCTCCATGAGTCTCGTCCATTCCTCTAGCTTACCAAGATCAATTGCTCCACTCTCTGCATGCAAAAGGTTACACGCTGTAAAAGTGTCGACCAAAGAGAGAGAAAGTGGGAGAGAAAGGGAGTGTAGTGTCAGTAAGACAATTAATATGAGAGAAGGTGAGAAAAGTAGAAGAGAAAGAGGAGAGGGAGAAAGAGAGTGGGAGAGGGAGAAAGAGAGTGGGAGAGGGAGAAAGAGAGTGGGAGAGGGAGAAAGAGAGTGGGAGAGGGAGAAAGAGAGTGGGAGAGGGAGAAAGAGAGAGTGGGAAGAGGGAGAAAGAGAGTGGGAGAAAGAGAAAGAGAGTGGGAGAAAGAGAAAGAGAGTGGGAGAAAGAGAAAGAGAGTGGGAGAGGGAGGAAGAGAGTGGGAGAGGGAGAAGAAAGAGAGTGGGAGAGGGAGAAAGAGAGTGGGAGAGAGAGAAAGAGAGTGGGAGAGGGAGAAAGAGAGTGGGAGAGGGAGGAAGAGAGTGTGAGAGGGAGAAGAAAGAGAGTGGGAGAGGGAGAAAGAGAGTGGGAGAGGGAGAAAGAGAGTGGGAGAGGGAGAAAGAGAGTGGGAGAGGGAGAAAGAGAGTGGGAGAGGGAGAAAGAGAGTGGGAGAGGGAGAAAGAGAGTGGGAGAGGGAGAAAGAGAGTGGGAGAGGGAGAAAGAGAGTGGGAGAGGGAGAAAGAGAGTGGGAGAGGGAGAAAGAGAGTGGGAGAGGGAGGAAGAGAGTGTGAGAGGGAGAAGAAAGAGAGTGGGAGAGGGAGAAAGAGAGTGGGAGAGGGAGAAAGAGAGTGGGAGAGGGAGAAAGAGAGTGGGAGAGGGAGGAAGAGAGTGGGAGAGGGAGGAAGAGAGTGGGAGAGGGAGAAAGAGAGTGGGAGAGGGAGAAAGAGGGAAAGGAGAGAGATCAACACATGTTTACCAGACATGCTCCGAGACATTTCATGAACCAAGGTTTCAAAGTCCTTGGGGATCCCTCTTCTACCCATGTAGTTGGCAAGATAGACATGCACATCTCTCACACAACTCATCAGGTTCTGGTACGTTCTATTCAAATCAACCTTGAGGGAGTATGGAAACAGTTAGGATTACTAAGATAGCAGTAGACACATTTAATAATAATAATAATAATAATAATAATAATAATAATAATAATAATAATAATAATAATAATAATAATAATAATAATAATAATAATAATAATAATAATAATAATAATAATAATAATAATAATAATAATAATATAAAATAATAATATAAAATAATAATATAAAATAATAATATAAAATAATAATAATAATAATAATAATAATAATAATAATAATAATAATAATAATAATAATAATAATAATAATAATAATAATAATAATAATAATAATAATAATAATAATAATAATAATAATAATAATAATAATAATAATAATTAATAATAATAATAATAATAATAATATAAAATAATAATATAAAATAATAATAATAATAATAATAATAATAATAATAATAATAATAATAATAATAATAATAATAATAATAATAATAATAATAATAATAATAATAATAATAATAATAATAATAATAATAAATAATAATAAATAATAATAATAACAATAATAATATTATTAATATATTAATAATGATGATGACGATGATGATGATGATAATAATATAATAATAACAGTAGTAGTAGTAGTAGTAGTAGTAGTAGTAGTAGTAATAGTAACAAGAACAGCAGCAGCAGCAACAAACAACAACAATCAGGCAAGCCTTATATGTATTGGGGTCGGTCGGGAGTCACTCTGAGTTGAACTTGTCGTTAGATTTTTAGTTAGTTAGTTATAAATATGTTTGTTAATTAGTTATTATATTGGTATTTAGTTTGAAGGGAAAAAATTAATTTAAAAAAATAATGATATCAAAAACAATATCAAGAGTAGTAGTAGTAGCATTAGTAGTAGTAGTAATAGTTGTAGCAATAGTAGTACTAGTAGTAGTATTAATAGTAGTAGTAGCAATAGTAGTAGTAGCAATAGTAGTAGTAGTAATAGTTGTAGCAGTAGTTGTAGCAATAGTAGTATTAATAGTAGTAGTAATAGTAGTAGTGGGAGTAGCAATAGTAGTAGTGGGAGTAGCAATAGTAGTAGTAGGAGGAGGAGGAGTAGTAGTGCTCAGCAATATTAGTAGCAGCAATAGTAGTAGTAGTGGTGGTAGTAGTGACAAGACACTTGCTTAAATAGATTTCAGGCCTTGAATGAACTGCTCGGGTCTTAATGAAACCCAGTACATTGTACTTGCTAACCTGCTCATATCCCCCCAGGAGATCAATGGTGTCAGTGTCACTGTTCATGGGGAATTCCAGGAGCCTCTGACCTGTCAGAGCAGCCAAGCCATGCACCAGACAACTCTTACCTGAGCAGGCAGGTCCTACCTAATAAACCATACAGAGCAAGTGTTCAAATAATGATTGCAATACTGCCTATTGAATGTGCAGAGCTGGTAGAGATGCTCACAAATAGGACTGTCCATAGAGTTCTCAAAATTTCATCTTATCCCAGCCCTAATCAGTATTAGGTGGGTAAGAACTTTGAAAGGCAAGAACTTCAAACTTCAGTCATCCATAGACAATCCTGGGATTGTCCACAACATTACTCAGTGTTTTCTTTCAGAAATATCGTCAGGGGGAGAGGGGGGGCCAGATGAGAGACCTTACAGTGCAAAGTAGCTATATCCTCATATGATCAAATGTGTTATACTAATGCGAGTTTATTTTTTATTTTTTATCGTGCACTAGCCCATGACCTAGACAGATAAAGATGTAATATTTCCATCAAAAATGAAGAACACTTCCCGTAGATCCTTGATTAGACCACACCCTCCCTCATATAATTTATAAATCGTGAATCATTTACTATCTCAAATGAAATAGTGCACACCCTTGATTAGAACACACACGCCCACTTATAACTGCACTGCACACACGAGCACAGTATTAGGAAACAAACACAATTTAAAAAAATTGTATGAATCAGTGAGGAGAATGGCCAAGAAGAAGATGACATCCACTGCAAGTCTGCGATGGTAGCAGCGCCAACTATCACCAGTGAAACTGCCTTCATGTCGAATGAAGCTGACTTGGAAGAAATAGTAGACAGCGAGTACAGATGAAGATCTGGTTGGCTATTAGATGCGTGCCACTCGGCAGGCTTGCACGTTAAAATAAAAGAGCTCTCCCTCGAATAGTATGCGCAGCTAGCAGCTCACAGAATTAACAGAACACACGCTATCTAATGGAGGATATACAGAATGTACAAGACCTATCTCCCAATGCATTCTTCTCACCAGTATGGCCATCCAGTTCATCTGCACACAAGCCATCAGAACTTCCATTGCTGGAATCTGAGAATGCAGTAACATCCAACTCCTCTCTTCCTCCTCCTCAATGCTAGAATGGTAGCTCCTCTCCAGCACCACCTGGCCAACCTGCACTCGAGAAGAAATGGATTTCCAAGGGAGTTCCAGCAAACACTAGTTCGGATGACACGCAGCGTTCCTTACCTTCAATTGGAAGGGAGTAATATTGAAATATGTTCCAAGCTTGGCTACACTGCTGTGCTCTGTGTCCTTGAAGGTTTCCCTGAAAAGGTTGCAAACCTATGTTGTAGAATTTTGAGAAGATTAAATTTTTTTAGAAAAATAATATTTTCCCCTGTAAAATGGCGTACCATCTCCCTGCTCCTCGCGTCTCTCAACCGTGAGCTAAATATCATCTGCACAAAACTTCCAGGGTCCCAGCAAGACTCATCCTTCACAACAACAACAACAACACAACAACAAACAAACAAAAGAGAGAAAAAATTAATTACGTCAAAAAAATTACCAATTTTCTAGGAGTATTAACCTGATGCTTGATCATGAGTTCACACCATCGGAAGATGTCCCTCAGGTTGAACTCACAGAGCAAAGCTTTGAAGAGGCAGGAGACCTGCAAGCGTGCACGCACATCACAAGGAAGGCACAGTCAATAACCCTGCATTACTTAATGCCAGGTGGGCAATGACCTTGTGAGTGAACTCAATCATCTTCTCCAGCAGAGATTCTTCGATGGCTGGATGAATGGAGGACACTATGGCCAGCAAGTCACCGGCTGACAGAGCCTCAACATACACCTATTCAGTGTGGACCAGACCAGATACAATAATGGAGTGAGAGAGGATCTTGGGTAAGGGGTAGTTGTGCGCAGAACCACCAAAGTTCACTTATTATTGGTGCCCAAGGTAAATAATAGAACTGCCTACAGAATGGAACTTGAATGAGCTCAAACAAACGAAAACCATGGCCAGAAATAAGTAGACAATAAAAGTATGTTGTATATCCGAAGTCTATATATATATATATATATACATACACACACAGAATATATATATGTATATAGAGTATATATACATACCCACAGAGAGAGTACATATATACACAGTATACACACACACAGAGTATACTGTATATTATACACACAGAGTATGTATGTAAATATATATATACATACATAAACAGAGAGAGATAGAGCTTTCCTGGACCGTACCTTACAGCTGGCTTCCGCATTTTTTGTGGCTTACTTGAGTGAATCTATTTAAGAAAGACTTGGGCAGTCCCTTCCTCCCTCCTCCTTGGTGGAGAGGATTCTGACAGGCAAAGATCCTCGTGTTCAAGGGGACTTGGAAGGTCATCCCAAGCTCTGGAATAAAGACCTGCCCAACAAAAACACTACCTGTGACACTTAACATGATTATTATTATTATTATTAGATAATGGTGGTGGTGATGACTACTATTACATATTGCTCAAGGAACTCTCAGCTGACATAGAATTGCTACAATAACTTTCTTGACGATCAACATTTGCTAACTCGATGTTTCTGCTAGGTACACTAGCCTTCATAAGAACCACAAAACTATTATTATCCCTTGAAACACAACATAATTATTGACGAAGGCTCGAGCATCTAGCCAGAAACATTGAGTGAGCAAATTTAAGTTGATTATCAATAAAGTCATTGTATTCTAATCTCTAATGTCAAATCTTACTTCCCCTCTGTGATCCAGGCACGCGTTCAAACCCTCCAGTACTGACTGGGATGCTAGGTTCATCTGTGGACACAACACAGCACAAGGTAAACCATCTACACTGCACGAGTACACAGACTCGCAGTATCTCACACAAACCTCATCCAGCACTATCCAGTCGCCATTCTTCAACGCCTTCAGAAAGGGACCGTCTCGCCACTCAAAGCAAGCACCTGTCTCTCCCTCCACTGGCAGGTCAGCTCCAAAGAGATCGCTCACATCCTTGGAGAATAAACGGACAAACAATATGGAATCACAAATATTGTCAATCAGCGCCATTCAACCCAAATCAGGAAGGAAGATGAAGGTCCATACTTGATGTATTCTATCTTATATGAATATCATAATAGCCTACACACTAATACATGTGGCACCACCAATATGCATCAAAAAATAAAAAATAAATTAAAATTACTTCAAGCACCTAATTATATTCAATTACGACTCCTACTATGACAATGAAATAGCAACAGTAATAACAACAACAACAGAGCATATGTTAAGGTGCACCCTTGCAAGATTCCCTTTTTTTTAAATATTATTCCTGATAGAATTGTTGATACAGGGAAGATCTGCATATGAAGGCGCATGGCAGAGTTCAGGATAAAGCCAAGGAGATTGCAGCTGGACTTACTCACTCCCTATATAATACCAACGCTAAAGCTGGTACTGCAAAGAGGTTCAACATGTTCCAGCAAATACGTAAGAGCAGTGAGTGGCTGTGGCTTCAGCACAAGAGCAGCGGTCTGTTTTGTTCTCTTTGCAAGAAGGCTTCATCTACCAGTTTGATGGTCATGTCAAGAACCATCATTCAAGAAGGGGGTAGGGGGGTCCTTTAAATTAATGGAAGCTCTGGAAGCTCTGAAATAATAATAATAATAATAATAATAAAAATAAATAGTAGTAGTAGTAGTAGTAGTAGTAGTAGTAGTAGTAGTAGTAGTAGTAGTAGTTGTTGTTGTAGTAGTAGTAGTAGTACTAATAATAATATAATAATATAATAATAATAATAATAATAATAATAATAATAATGATAATGATAATGATAATGATAATGATAATGATAATAATAATAATAATAATAATAATAATAATAATAATAATAATAATAATAATAATAATAATAATAATAATAATAAGTAATGGTAATGGTAATAATAATAATGATAATGATAATGATAATAATAATAATAATAATAATAATAATAATAATAATAATAATAATAATAATAATAATAATAATAATAATAATAATAATAATAATAATAATAATAATAATAATAATAATAATAATAATAATAATAATAATAATAACAAGTAATAATAATAGTAATGGTAATAATAATAGATTTATAGGGAATGAACCCTACCTGTATCCCTAGTTACATCCAACTAACATAACTCACCGTCTGCTCAGAGAGATTGATGCGCACTATGCTATGTCCACTCAAGTGAGCCAGTGCCAGGACCAGACTCGTCTTCCCCACACCTGGAGCTCCCTCCAACAGCAAAGGCCTGTGCAGCTGCATAGCTCGTAGCAGGCGGAAGGCATTCTTCTTGGGACCTGGTGCCTCTAGAGAGTATGGTACCTCAAAAGCTCCAGCCAAGCTCCCACCTGCATTAGAAACAACGGGAAGCAGCAAAACAAGCCAGAGATGAAACACTTTGTTAACAAAAGGAACTGTTATATCTACTATGACTTTGACAAGTGGGACACTGTGTGGAAGGTAGTGGCAGTAATCTCATATTCAAGACTGGAGGACAAAAAAATAGAATGTCATCTTCCGTTTCACAGAAGTGATGCCAGTCGTACATTCAGCCATTTCTCCAAACATTTTAAGCTGTGCGTTTGTTTGTGTGTTTGTTTGTGCAAAAATGTGCATATCTACCACAATAATTATATACTCTGGGTTAATTAACTGAACCCCTTTGAATAGAATGTCATGCATCTCTGTATAATCCTATGCTATTAGACAGTGTCTCAACCATGAGTGGAATTCATCTCTGTATTATCTATCTTTCACTATACAGTACAGGAGCCATGGATAAAGATTTTAACCCCTCAACTGCCACTTATTGCCACTTATCAGAGTGCATTCGGCACTACCAAAAAGAAAAACAGATAAAAATTCAATATTTCAGTCACTCTATTGGCAGTAATAAGATACGCACCGCATACCAGGCAGAGACGTGAGAGTATTCTGCAATGCTAGAGTAACTTATAATGCACCTCATAACAGGCAGTGAAGTGAAGTACTCTGCAAGGCTAATGCATGCACAAGTTGTAGACCCTATGGATCTATTAATAAGAACATAACTTGTCTTCGATCCCAATCACAGACATTGCATGCTGCGTACCTCTCGGGATCACAAATGGCTGTATTCCACAGTGTGCATCAGTTAAGCAGAAGCTTCCCATGTCAGCCAAACATCCCAAGCCTTCTTCTCCACACTTCTCCATGAGAGTTCTGATGTAGCGCACCAATGCCTCCCTCGCATCCAGACCGCCCAGAGTGGCGCCACACCCCAGTGCATCCAGGAACACCAGATGAGCGCCGTGATAGAATCCCTGTGCTGGTGTAAGTCTTGATTCTGTTGTGTTCATGAATTCAACCCAGGTCAGGACATCACGCACGCTCACAACAATGCTACAAGAGAGATAACAACAACATAACAACACAACAACACAACATAACAACAACAACATAACAACAACAACATAACAACAACAACATAACAACAACGTATTATTACACGAAACTTCAACAACGCCAAAACTAAACTCATGACTAGGAAGATATACAAAATAGTTTGCAGGTAGAGCAGGCAGTTATGTGTAAATGTGGAAGTCAGCGGCCATTAACTAGCACTGTACTTATAGTCTGCAGGTAGGGCAGGTAGGGCAGGCAGTTAGGTGTAAATGTGGAAGTCAGCGGCCATTAACTAGCACTGTACTTATAGTGTGCAGAGGGCAGGTAGTTAGGTGTAAATGTGGAAGTCAGCGGCCATTAACTAGCACTGCACTTATAATGTGCAGAGGGCAGGCAGTTAGGTGTAAATGTGGAAGTCAGCGGCCATTAACTAGCACTGCACTTCAGTTAGGTGTAAATGTGGAAGTCAGCGGCCATTAACTAGCACTGCACTTATAGTCTGCAGGTAGGGCAGGCAGTTAGGTGTAAATGTGGAAGTCAGCGGCCATTAACTAGCACTGCACTTATAGTCTGCAGGTAGGGCAGGCAGTTAGGTGTAAATGTGGAAGTCAGCGGCCATTAACTAGCACTGTACTTATAGTGTGCAGAGGGCAGGCAGTTAGGTGTAAATGTGGAAGTCAGCGGCCATTAACTAGCACTGTACTTATAGTGTGCAGGGGGCAGGCAGTTAGGTGTAAATGTGGAAGTCAGCGGCCATTAACTAGCACTGTACTTATAGTGTGCAGGGGGCAGGCAGTTAGGTGTAAATGTGGAAGTCAGCGGCCATTAACTAGCACTGTACTTATAATGTGTAGCTGCGTCTTATATTTTATAACTTCTACCTTATCAGTAAGAGAAATCAGGAATTTGGAGTTGTGACGTTCCTTTCTCACCAGAGCCAGAGGTAACTCTCAAGCATTGCCTGACCTGCCTGACCTGCAGGCTGAGCTTTGTTACTGCTTTGTCACTTTATTTATCAACACTCAAATGTTGTAAAGAATGAAACAGAATTCCGAGCTAGCCTATCAACCCTGTCATGCAAAGTGAACTGCTATTAACCCTGTCATGCAAAGTGAACTGCTATCAACCCTGTCATGCAAAGTGAACTGCTATCAACCATGTCACGCGAAGTGAACTGCTATCAACCCTGTCATGCAAAGTGAACTGCTATCAACCCTCTGACTGCTTTAACCCTTAGAACCCTATGCTCCCTAATATGTGCGTGCCTGCCACCCTGTGGTCCTGGAGAGAAAAATTACTAAAAAGTTTAAAGTTGATTATAATGCAAAAAAAAAGGGAAAAAGAAGGGGGGGAAATAGGAAGAAGAAAAAAGGAAAAAAGAAGAAAAAAAGCCGAAAAATCGGCCGCTCGGGTATATACCACTCTAGGTATCGGCTGCTCGGGTTCTAAGAGTTAAGTACGAGTAAGACACTGCTAGAATATGAAGGGGGGGGAAATCGAGTAAAAAAATTCAAGTTGATCATTGAGTAAGTCATTGTAATATGGGATGTAATGCTGACCACAGTGTCTCTGAGTAGCACACGAACTTATTCCCTTCAGTAAGTTTTTCTTCCTGATGAAGGCTAGAGCATCTAGTCATTATTCCTGATGAAGGCTAGAGCATCTAGTCATTATTCCTGATGAAGGCTAGAGCATCTAGTCATTATTCCTGATGAAGGCTAGAGCATCTAGTCATTATTCCTGATGAAGGCTAGAGCATCTACTAGTCATTATTCCTGATGAAGGCTAGAGCATCTAGTCATTATTCCTGATGAAGGCTAGAGCATCTAGTCATTATTCCTGATGAAGGCTAGAGCATTTAGTCATTATTCCTGATGAAGGATAGAGCATCTAGTCATTATTCCTGATGGAGGCTAGAGCATCTAGTCATTATTCCTGATGAAGACTAGAGCATCTAGTCATTATTCCTGATGAAGGCTAGAGCATCTAGTCATTATTCCTGATGGAGGCTAGAGCATCAAGTCATTATTCCTGATGAAGGCTAGAGCATCTAGTCATTATTCCTGATGAAGGCATCTAGTCATTATTCCTGATGAAGACTAGAGCATCTAGTCATTATTCCTGATGGAGGCTAGAGCATCTAGCCATTATTCCTGATGAAGGCTAGAGCATCTAGTCATTATTCCTGATGAAGGCTAGAGCATCTAGCCATTATTCCTGATGAAGACTAGAGCCCCTAGTCATTATTCCTGATGAAGGCTAGAGCATCTAGCCATTATTCCTGATGAAGACTAGAGCCCCTAGTCATTATTCCTGATGAAGACTAGATGCTCTAGCCGAAACATTGAGAGAGTAAATTTCAAGTCGATCGATCATTGAGAGAGTCATTGTAATTTTTATTTTGCCATGAAAAGTTTTCTCAGCGTGTAAGTTTGCCATAAGTGTTGATAATGTGTTCATAATCAGCTTCCCTCTAAACTCATTACACTGCATATAATTATATAAGTCATAATCGTGATGTAAAAATTTGAACAATTGTAGCCCCAGTTGTTCGATGCATAGTATCAATATGTAGTTAGGGACAGGATGACTAGCATTTGCCTTGGGATCTGTCAGAGACAGTTTTAAGTGACATCCAAGGCATTTTGGGGAGAACCTTAAAGTGGACTTATGTAGCACAGACTCTCTCACACTCTTCTGGAGTGGAAGCTCCAGTTGGGAGTCCTGTCCCTGTGGAGACATCCTCTTCTAAGAGGTTGGCGGTGCCTACATTTTGTCTTTTGTAGACATGACTGCCTCACCACCCAGTGCTGGTTCTAGTGAGCCCTCTGGAGACATGACTACCTCACAACCCAGTGCTGATTCTAGTGAGCCCTCTGGACACTACCTCACAACCCAGTGCTGGTTCTAGTGAGCCCTCTGGAGACATGACTGCCTTACAACCCAGTGCTGGTTCTAGTGAGCCCTCTGGAGACATGACTACCTCACAACCCAGTGCTGGTTCTAGTGAGCCCTCTGGAGACTACCTCACAACCCAGTGCTGGTTCTAGTGAGCCCTCTGGAGACATGACTACCTCACAACCCAGTGCTGATTCTAGTGAGCCCTCTGGACACTACCTCACAACCCAGTGCTGGTTCTAGTGAGCCCTCTGGAGACATGACTGCCTTACAACCCAGTGCTGGTTCTAGTGAGCCCTCTGGAGACATGACTACCTCACAACCCAGTGCTGGTTCTAGTGAGCCCTCTGGAGACTACCTCACAACCCAGTGCTGGTTCTAGTGAGCCCTCTGGAGACATGACTGCCTTACAACCCAGTGCTGGTTCTAGTGAGCCCTCTGGAGACATGACTACCTCACAACCCAGTGCTGGTTCTAGTGAGCCCTCTGGAGACTACCTCACAACCCAGTGCTGGTTCTAGTGAGCCCTCTGGAGACATGACTGCCTCACAGCCCAGCGCTGGTTCTAGTGAGCCCTTTGGAGACATGACTACCTCACAACCCAGCGCTGGTTCTAGTGAGCCCTTTGGAGACATGACTACCTCACAACCCAGTGCTGGTTCTAGTGAGCCCTCTGGAGACATGACTGCCTTACAACCCAGTGCTGGTTCTAGTGAGCCCTCTGGAGACATGACTACCTCACAACCCAGTGCTGGTTCTAGTGAGCCCTCTGGAGACATGACTACCTCACAACCCAGTGCTGGTTCTAGTGAGCCCTCTGGAGACTACCTCACAACCCAGTGCTGGTTCTAGTGAGCCCTCTGGAGACATGACTACCTCACAACCCAGTGCTGATTCTAGTGAGCCCTCTGGAGACTACCTCACAACCCAGTGCTGGTTCTAGTGAGCCCTCTGGAGACATGACAGCCTCACAACCCAGCGCTTTTCTGAAATTTTTAAGTGCTAGCTGGATGTGCAGAAAAGCGTCATTTTGCGTAGCACCTTAAGTGACCTTACTTTCCTCCAGGGTGGTGAAACTTTATATATATACCATCCGAAACTCATGTAAAGAGCAGCATTTTGGTACCAAAATATCTTCTTGACTGTAAGAAGTACAGTCAAGTATTAAAAAAGTTATGACCAAATCAAAATCAGTACTATACAGACATCCTGAAAAGAAGTCACTTTCTAGTTTTTTATTAGTAGCGGATCAGATGTCTGAAAATATTTAGTGCCACAATGAGTTGTAAAGATTGCCACACTCTTTTCTCTTAGTGCGTACGTATATCCAAGAAATAAATTCAGCAATTTATTTCCCCAATACCTTAAATCAGTTTGACGTTGTCGAGCTATTAGGTGCTACTGCATGCCATTTAGAAAAATTTCCTCAAGAATAGTTCTCCCCCCCTCCCCTTTTTAAATTAACACTTCAAATAGAAACAAAACAATTAGTGTTACCTTGGGAACTTGTTCAACCACATCAGAACATCCAGCATCAGCTCCTCCCACACCGTATCTACAAACACAGAGCATCACTCCAAAATCATAAACTAGGGATCGAAAGCTTCCTCACAAGATGCCCACTTACTCGTCTCCGTGAACTTTGAGTCTAAATTGTGGCGGAGAATCAGCCCATAGCTCTCACGACTGGTGGAGGAGGAACACCAGATCTCAACAAACCGGTTCCGAAGAGCAGGAGACAGCTATTGTACAGAAATTACTATATATATAATATATATAGGAACAGTATATTCTCTAATAGGAACCATGGTTACATTGCATTTATCTTCCTGCTGCCATTACTATTGGAAGGGCAGTTACTAGTAGGTCAGTTCTGCTTGTTGGGTGTACAATTTTTTTAAATGGCCAGGCATCACAACTGTCGATTGTGACAGCTCTCTTCGATGGTTGCTTTCAGTCTGATCCTGCTCTTTCTGGAAGCTGTTCTGCTGAGGACAGCTGCACTGGCATCATGCCTGAGGGTAACACTCTAGGTCCCTTCATTATAGTAAAAAAGGTGCTCCTAGATGGAATTCATAGCTGTAGTCCATCCTAGCTTGTTTGGCTGACCTCATTGGAGACCAACGTAACTGCAGCTTATTATACTAATGATGGGAAAGGTTCCAGTTATAAATTTGACAAGGGTTACAGCTGGAGGTGCGATTACACTTATAACCAAGTTACAACTGGAGGGGCAGTCACAACTGGAGGGACTGTCACAACTGGAGGGACTGTCACAACTGGAGGGGCAGTCCAATTGGAGGGGCAGTCACAACTGGAGGGGCAGTCACAACTGGAGGGGCAGTCACAACTGGAGGGACTGTTACAACTGGAGGGACAGTCACAACTGGAGGGACAGTCACAACTGGAGGGACAGTCACAACTGGAGGGACAGTCACAACTGGAGGGGCAGTCACAACTGGAGGGGCAGTCACAACTGGAGGGGCAGTCACAACTGGAGGGGCAGTCACAACTGGAGGGACAGTCACAACTGGAGGGACAGTCACAACTGGAGGGACAGTCACAACTGGAGGGACAGTCACAACTGGAGGGGCAGTCACAACTGGAGGGGCAGTCACAACTGGAGGGGCAGTCACAACTGGAGGGGATGTTACAACTGGAGGGACAGTCACAACTGGAGGGACAGTCACAACTGGAGGGACAGTTACAACTGGAGGGACAGTCACAACTGGAGGGGCAGTCACAACTGGAGGGGCAGTCACAACTGGAGGGACAGTCACAACTGGAGGGACAGTCACAACTGGAGGGACAGTCACAACTGGAGGGGCAGTTGTAAAATGGAGGGGCAGTTACAACTAGAGGGGCAGTCACAACTAGAGGGGCAGTCACAACTAGAGGGGCAGTCACAACTAGAGGGGCAGTCACAACTAGAGGGGCAGTCACAACTGGAGGGGCAGTCACAACTGGAGGGACAGTTACAACTGGAGGGGATGTTACTAACTGAAGAAAAAAAGTGATTCTGATGCTATAATTCAGAAGTATTGTGACCTTTCACCTCTTTCTTTCCATAGTCCCCACCAGGATTCATGGTGGCCAAAAACTGAAAACCTTCGCTGGCAGAAATTTGGAACACATCACTGTTTTCTGTTCTGCTCCTCTCACTGACAACCAATTTCCTTTCCGGTTCTAGAATGGAATTGAGACGTTCGAGAACTGCATCGTCGGCAAGCGAGATCTCGTCCACCATCAGGCATCCTCCTTCCCTCATTGCCATGACAACCACGCCGTCCACCCACTCAAAGATAGCATTTGACTCCACCTTCGTAAAAGTCGAAATAAAACCATTAAAGTCGATATCAGGCTCAATGACATGCCTTCCATGCAGCCTCAGGCTATCACACACTTTGCTCGCACTATACTACTAACTACATGCAGCCTCAGGCTATCACACACCTCGCTCACACTATACTACTAATTAAAGGTTTTTGTATGATGAGAGGATGATATGAGGTAGTAGTAAGGCATAATAATAATAATAACAACATAATAATAATAACAGTAAATAATAATAATAATAACAATAATATTCTCAGTTGACATAATAACATTACAATAACCTTCTCAATAATCAACTTGAAATTTTATTCTCTAGACGTTTCGACTAGATGCTCTAGCCTTCATCATTTATTCCTGGTGAAGGCTAGAGCATCTAGTCGAAACGTCGAGAGAATACAATTTCAAGTTGATTATTGAGAAGGTTATTGTATAATAATATTAATAATACTAATAATAATAAAATAATAATAATAACAATAATATTAATAATAATAATATTAATAATTATACTAACAATAATAATAACAATAATAATAATATTAATATTAAACTAACATAATAATAATAATAAAATTAAAATAATAATAACACTCGTAATACTAACAATAGCAACAACAATAATATATTAATTATACTAGCAATAATAATAAAAACAATAATAATAAAATAACAATAATACAATAATAATAAAATAATAATAATAATAAAAATAATAATAAAATAATAATAAAATAATAATAAAATAATAATAATTGCAATAACAATTAATAAAATAATAATACTAAAAATAGTAATAAAATAGTAATACTAACACCAACAACAATAATACTATTACAATAATACCTGCTTCATATCCATGGAGGCATTGAATATTAAGAGGGACCTAAAGTTATGAGAAGGGACATGCTCAAGGACTCATAGTAGGGTCTCATACAGGACTAGTGAAGAGAGGCTAGCAGTACCATACAGGGGATCAGAGAACAAATAAATTCCAAAACTCGCCAGGTAGGAGTACTGGGGTCAATAATTCAACCCCTCAACAGTATCCCACCATAAGGGGGCCATTATTCAAACCCACAACAATATCCCACCATATTGGGGTCAATATTCAACCCCTCAACATATCCCACTGTAAAAGGGCACCACAGTCAACCTTGAGTTGGTCATGGTCTTGCGAGAGACGGGGTCGAGCAGGTCGCAGGCCACCGAGGAAGTCCGCAGCCTCAGTGTGCAGGTGGCAGTTGATGGAGAAGAACGCGAGACCCTTGAGGACAGAGATGAGCTGGCAGAGTGTGGTCTTACCACATCTACACAAACACAGAGCAGGACAGCCAGAGGTAAATTTCATAATAATAACAGTAGCAGGACAGCAGGAGGTAAATTTCATAATAATAACAGTAGCAGGACAGCAGGAGGTAAATTTCATTATATAATAACAGTAGCAGGACGTAAATTTCATTATAATAATGATGCCATCAAAGAATGTTCGACACCCATTTCCTCAGCCCAATTGTCATACGCACCACTTCTCACCGACTGCCACGGTGGTCCAAAGCTGCGCTACTCTGCAGAATTACTCGCAGACTAATGATGGAAGCATTTGAGTAGGAAGTTGCTGGTTGCCTGGGCATTAGAAAACATGGCCTAAGCACAGTTCATACCTGATTGGTTCTTCACAGAACAGGGCTTAGATACTAGCGCATACCTGCTGGTTCTGGAGCTAGGGCTAGGCTTAAGACAAATGGAGCTCCATCATCTATTAGTGTGTGAATGTTTGGTAATGCGATTAATTCTTGATTTAACCATTGAACTGTATCAACTATGGATGCCAAGTAGCAAAGACCTAATCCTAGCCATAGACTAACCCTCATACCTAGCCCTACCCTAGTCTTAACCCTAGACCTAGTCTTAACCCCAGCCTACCCCTAGTCTTAGCCCTAGACTTCTCTTAACCCAGACCACACCTAGAACTAACCCTCCCCACAGACCTACCTTAGACTTAGTCCTGGGCTTAACCCCACAGACCTAGCCCTATCTCTAGCCCTAGCCCTAGTTAGTATGAAATTGGCAACAACTTTCAAAGCCATTGTTGATCCCACGATTGTCCATGGCACACCTGGACAAACAAACTGTTACACAAAGAACAGAACAATTCCGCTCAGCCACAAGGTTCAAATGCCAGGCGGACTTTGTACGGTGGGACGTAAGACTGTCATCTTGATCCACAAGCCCTGTATCATACTCAGATCATCACCACCACAATGGGGGAGGACGCAACGTACCCAGTGGATCCCACAAGCAGAACGGGCTCATCAAACTGCAGACACCTGTGCACCAGCAGGGCCATCTTCAACAGCTCGTCCGTCCACACCAAGCAACTGAACTGCCGAGGAAGAGACGACCTCAGCGAGGAGAGGGAATCCTTAGTTGCCACACCTCCTTTCCCTCCGTCCAGACCAAATAGCACACGGGGATCCAATTTTCTCCTGAAATGCTTCTGGATGACTTCTTGGACAGTGTTCTGGTCTTGACCCTCCCTCAGCCTCCCCGCCAGCAGCATGTAGCCTGCAGCACACATGCACATACACACAGAGCAGACAGAGAGACACACACACACAGAGGAGAGATAGAGAGACGGATACGTGCACACACACACACACACACACACACACACAAGACATTTCAAGTATGGGAGGGAAACTTCTGCTTTGAGCGTGGTGCATAAGTGCTCGAGTGATTCATATGGTAAAGGGTCACCATCACCAAGGTAAGGGGACTAAGCTTCCCATTATCAACTGGCCACTACCCTGGTGATGGAAAGATGGTCGTCAGGATAGTGTTACACGTGCTAGGTGGTGCTGGCAAGACAAAAATGGCAGGCAGGAGGGAGAAGGCAGGAGGGAGAACAAGGCGAGGCAAGACCAGACTGACTGCGAACTCCCCCTTAATCATACACCTTACACTACAGCCACCACGAATGCCATGGCAACTACTGCTCTAGCCCTAGCCAGTATGCATTGGATGGGCAACACTTGGATATCCGTAGATGATCGATAAATCGGGTCAGTACAAGGCATATGAGCACTGGCCCTACCACCAGCCATTGTCCTAGCCCTAATCACTGCACTTGCCCTAGTCATCACTCTGGACACTGATACTGTCCTAGCCCTAACCATTGCCCTAGACCTAACATTGCCTGGGCTATTGTCCTGGACTAGCCACTCCCTAATTAGCTGAAGACCCAATCCAGTATATACTGATCTTAAGGTATCAATGACATCATGATGATGTAATGCTAAAACCTGCCAGTGGCTCACCATCTTCTGCCAGCTGCTGATCCCAGTCATGGAAGGTTGCTCCTGGATTAGACTTCCTGTATCTCTCTGCCCACCTGAAGAGATCCCTAAGAGTGATCAAGCCATGCTTGCCGGCAAATATCCCCGAGACTGAGCGACGCTCCTGAGCACACGAGACAAAACAGTAATAAGGGTGGAGTTTGAGGCCATCTCACCATCACCATTCTCACCACCACTATCACCTCACTAACACCATCACCATTCTCCACACCATCTCACTAACCACTAAGCATATAACTCCTTGCTAACCCGGATATTCCAAACACTTCACTTCACATCTTGTTGAAAACATTGCAATCCAGACTGGTTCTACTGCACTGAATATTCATTAAATTAGCATTGCATTTCAAAATTCCTCAGGAAAGAGAACCAGGAGAGGGGGGGGGGGGGGGGGGGGGGAGGGGAGGAACTCCAAAGAGACTGCCCTCTCTGTACGAAGCATGGAAATGCTTAAAAGGTGTTTGAATCCCTAGGGCTACCTGAAGGTCTTTCATTACTGCCACCATCTTCTCCGTGTAGGACCGAGGCATCTGGCAGCGGAGGTGAAGGATGTTGACCAGCTCTCCGATAGGAATGTCGTCAAAGTGGAGCTCAATGAAGCGATTTCGAAAGGCACGGGACAGGATCTGGTAAAGGATGGATCAAACCTCTGAATGGAAAGTGTACACAGAATGGGAAGGAGACTCACTTTCCGTCCACCGTAAGCGCCCGGGGGATTCTGCGTCCCGAACAGCATGAAGTTGGGATGAGCTTGCACCAGCTCTTGTGTCTCGGCCACAAAGAGCTCACGGTTATCATCAAGGACCTATTCACAATGACACGGATCACATGATCACATCACTCCAGGGGCACTTCACATTAGAGCTCTGGTCCAGGAGCCTTCACACATGCTGGGCCAGGTCCTTCCCACATGCATTGGGCCACACATTAACTGGGCCAGGTCCTTTCCACATGCACTGACTTCACATATGCTAGGCCAGGTCTCCATTCTTATGCACAGGGCCAGGTCCTTCCAACGTGCACAGGGCCAGGTCCTTCCAACGTGCACAGGGACAGGTCCTTCCCACGTGCACAGGGACAGGTCCTTCCACATGCACAGGGACAGGTCCTTCACACATGCCCAGGGCCAGGTCCTTCACACATGCACAGGGACAGGTCCTTCACACATGCACTGGGCCAGGTCCTTCACACATGCACTGGGCCAGGTCCTTCACACATGCACTGGGCCAGGTCCTTCACACATGCACTGGGCCAGGTCCTTCACACATGCACTGGGCCAGGTCCTTCACACATGCACAGGGCCAGGTCCTTCACACATGCACTGGGCCAGGTCCTTCACACATGCACTGGGCCAGGTCCTTCACACATGCACTGGGCCAGGTCCTTCCTACTTCCACTGGGCCATACATGAACTGGACCAGGTCCTTCTCACATGCACTGGGCCAGGTCCTTCACACATGCACTGGGCCAGGTCCTTCACACATGCACTGGGCCAGGTCCTTCACACATGCACAGGGCCAGGTCCTTCTCACATGAATTGGGCCAGATCCTTCAGCCTACACATTACACATATCACAATTAAATGTACTCTGTACCCTGTTGAGTGCTTCCAGCACTTCTGTGGGTGCCAGATTCAGCTCGTCCAAGATAATCCAGTGGCCCTTCTTCATGGCCGACACCAACACACCTGCACACATCATGAACATGAACCAAAGGATACATAAAAGTGCAAATCTACCGCACAGTGGCACTGGTTGTTAAGCTGCTATATCTCTATTAAGCACTGTTGGCTCTAGCCTCTATTTATTGAGCACCTACTTCACTGTTGGTTCTAGCCTCTATTTGTTAAGCTCCTACTTCACTGTTGGTTCTAGCCTCTATTTGTTAAGCACCTACTTCACTGTTGGTTCTAGCCTCTATTTGTTAAGCACCTACTTCACTGTTGGTTCTAGCCTCTATTTGTTAAGCACCTACTTCACTGTTGGTTCTAGCCTCTATTTGTTAAGCACCTACTTCACTGTTGGTTCTAGCCTCTATTTGTTAAGCTCCTACTTCACTGTTGGTTCTAGCCTCTATTTGTTAAGCACCTACTTCACTGTTGGCTCTAGCCTCTATTTGTTAAGCACCTACTTCACTGTTGGTTCTAGCCTCTATTTGTTAAGCACCTACTTCACTGTTGGTTCTAGCCTCTATTTGTTAAGCACCTACTTCACTGTTGGTTCTAGCCTCTATTTGTTAAGCACCTACTTCACTGTTGGTTCTAGCCTCTATTTGATAAGCACCTACTTCACTGTTGGCTCTAGCCTCTATTTGTTAAGCACCTACTTCACTGTTGGTTCTAGCCTCTATTTGTTAAGCACCTACTTCACTGTTGGTTCTAGCCTCTATTTGTTAAGCACCTACTTCACTGTTGGCTCTAGCCTCTATTTGTTAAGCACCTACTTCACTGTTGGTTCTAGCCTCTATTTGTTAAGCACCTACTTCACTGTTGGCTCTAGCCTCTATTTGTTAAGCGCCTACTTAACTGTTGGCTCTAGCCTCTATTTGTTAAGCACCTACTTACCTGTTGGCTCTAGCCTCTATTTGTTAAGCACCTACTTCACTGTTGGCTCTAGCCTCTATTTGTTAAGCACCTACTTCACTGTTGGTTCTAGCCTCTATTTGTTAAGCACCTACTTCACTGTTGGCTCTAGCCTCTATTTGTTAAGCACATACTTCACTGTTGGCTCTAGCCTCTATTTGTTAAGCACCTACTTCACTGTTGGTTCTAACCTCTATTTGAGTGGCTAGTCCAGTACATACACTCACTCACTCCTAGCTAGCCCAGTACATACACTCACTCACTCCTAGCTAGTCCAGTACATACACTCACTCACTCCTAGCTAGTCCAGTACATACACTCACTCCCTCCTAGCTAGTCCAGTACATACACTCACTCACTCCTAGCTAGCCCAGTACATACACTCACTCACTCCTAGCTAGTCCAGTACATACACTCACTCACTCCTAGCTAGCCCAGTACATACACTCACTCACTCCTAGCTAGTCCAGTACATACACTCACTCACTCCTAGCTAGTCCAGTACATACACTCACTCACTCCTAGCTAGTCCAGTACATACACTCACTCACTCCTAGCTAGTCCAGTACATACACTCACTCACTCCTAGCTAGTCCAGTACATACACTCACTCACTCCTAGCTAGTCCAGTACATACACTCACTCACTCCTAGCTAGTCCAGTACATACACTCACTCACTCCTAGCTAGTCCAGTACATACACTCACTCACTCCTAGCTAGTCCAGTACATACACTCACTCACTCCTAGCTAGTCCAGTACATACACTCACTCACTCCTAGCTAGTCCAGTACATACACTCACTCACTCCTAGCTAGTCCAGTACATACACTCACTCACTCCTAGCTAGTCCAGTACATACACTCACTCACTCCTAGCTAGTCCAGTACATACACTCACTCACTCCTAGCTAGTCCAGTACATACACTCACTCACTCCTAGCTAGTCCAGTACATACACTCACTCACTCCTAGCTAGTCCAGTACATACACTCACTCACTCCTAGCTAGTCCAGTACATACACTCACTCACTCCTAGCTAGTCCAGTACATACACTCACTCACTTCTAGCTAGTCCAGTACATACGCTCACTCCCTCCTAGCTAGTCCAGTACATACACTCGGTGATCCATGCCTATAAGGAACTGATTATTTCTGCACATGGGCATTGCAGCTGCTTGGTATTAAGCGTCTATTTTCCTGACAGTTTCCTGACGACTGAAAAAGCACACAGCTTAACAACCAGCTTTTAAGGTACCAGTCATGCAGAACCTTCTTGGAAGATCAGCTCTCCATTCCTTCCGGTGGTGTACGAGCCAACATATTCCTGGAGGTCCGTATGCTCATGGTTGTTGATCCGTAGACATTGCTGACCAAGCACTCGAGCTATGTACTGGATGGAGCTCGTCTTGCCGGCTGAAGTCGGACCCTGAAGCAGAACAGGATAGCTCCTGCAGACAAGGACACAAGGTAAAAATGGAGGGGGGGGGGGGGGGGGGAGGAGTAATAAAAGCATCTAGCTGTGGTACGAGTTTCTAGTATACTACAGGAAGTACCTAGTATACTGCAGGAAGTGTCTAGTACACTGCAAGAAGTGTTTAGCATACTGCAAGAAGTGTTTAGTATACTGCAGGAAGTGTCTAGTATAGTGTAGGAAGTGTCTAGTATACTACAGGAAGTGTCTCATATACTGCAGGAAGTGCCTAGTACATTACAGGAAGTGTCTAGTACACTGCAAGAAGTGTTTAGTATACTGCAGGAAGTGTCTAGTATAGTGTAGGAAGTGTCTAGTATACTACAGGATCTGTCTAGCACTGCAGGAAGTGCCTCATATACTTCAGGAAGTGTCTAGTATACTGCAGGAGGTGTCTAGTATACTACAGGAAGTTCTGCAATGGTATTCAAAAAAATAAACCCACAAACTCTAGACCCAATTAGTGTATGTGCAAAGTTTGTGTTTTGCTTTGGACGCTTGCCACCATGGAGCCACGCTGGTGAGAGTGGTGGAGAGATGGAAGCTTATGGTGATCAAGTAGCAACTACAAGTGACCAATTCTGCTGTAAGTCCACGGAGGAGCCAAGCAGGAAACTTTGTGATCGCCAACACAGAGTGGTACCGTTGGCAAGGTCAAACAAGAGGTCACTCAACTTTAGAAACTATTTTTTTAAGATTCAACTAAACATGGACAGTATGCAATACCTCCTTGAACATCTGGCACAACAAGATGGTTCTTAATGAAGAGCTCAGGGCACTCCAGCGGTGCCTTGGACGACCATGGGACACTGTAATGACACGCTTCTAACCATAACCTGCAGGAAAAGGCACGTATCTCCGAATAGGTGCTTACTTACTAAAATACTAGACGTACATTTTTTATATTTTTTTTTTACTGGACCGACAGAAAGCGGAAGAGTTTGTCTCCCGAGCCAGTCGAAGGGGAGTGGCTACATGTATTTTCTTGAGCCACACTCAGAAAGACCAAGACTCGTGAATCAGATTTAATTAAGGGGCAAGTTTCTAATTAAGCACTAAGGAGCTAGCAATGGTCTCTCAAGCAACTTTTTCCCATTAACTTTATTCCTCGAAGTGTGTTTGTCTACAGAACTATATCCTTCATGGAGAACACCTCTGTTTAGCAAAGATGAGAACAGTTCTTGCAACAGACTCACTATTGGCATCCTTCTCGAGTCAGATGTAATCGTTGAGTATGTTAGAATGTGTTTTGGAACTTCATACCCCATGGAGGTAGGCTACCTGCGCAACTAGAAGAAGACAGGAGAACAGATGCCCGCAAATGAGCAAGAAAAAAAACTTGTCAGGAATTATGGGCAACTATCGACGATTGCCGTTAATAAAAGGTGTGGTTATTCTAGTAAGGTCTTTGCATCGATTAATGAAATATGTTGCATTGATGGTGAAGTTTAAATGCATGCATAAGCTTTTAGACCAATACTTCACAGTGAGATACCCTGAGGATGATTAACAAAGACAGTTTAACGAGATGGGTAATTGTGGGCTAAACACAGAGAGGCGCACAACACGTTATGGCGTCTATGAATATCATAAGTCCGAAGTTCCTCCCCCACCTTATCCCAGTCTTGGTCGGCATTAGGCAGGGAAAGAACTTTGAACTTTCATAGATGCCGTCCTGGAAGTGTCAAGGACTCCATTAGATCACCACTCTCAACCTGTAACGAGACTCGCTCACAACTATTAACAGTACGTCTTGCCTTGCAGATATAGCTCTGGCCAGGTTCTCCAGGTTCTTCTGGACACTCACGGTGACCACGTAATCCCCCGACACATCAGCAGCAGCCCCAACATCACACTTGAGCCAGAAAGAACCCACCTTCTTGTGTGCGAGACCATCACTGCCTGCACGGCTAGGATCTGGGAGGGGACGGTGAACGAGCTGGTCGGAAATCTTCAGGCACTTCTGAATGTGTGCCTTTACTAGTGCATGCTGGTTGGAATTTAGCTCCGACAGCAGTGTCAGGCAGAAACCCTAAGAAACACGTTACGATCATAACCAACTCCCAATCTTCAGAAACACATGATACGATCGTAACCAACTCCCAATCTTCAGAAACACATGATACGATCGTAACCAACTCCCAATCTTCAGAAACACATGATACGATCATAACCAACTCCCAATCTTCAGAAACACATGATACGATCGTAACCAACTCCCAATCTTCAGAAACACGTGATACGATCGTAACCAACTCCCAATCTTCAGAAACACATGTTACGATTGTAACCAACTCCCAATCTTCAGAAACACATGATACGATCGTAACCAACTCCCAATCTTATGAAACACGTTACGATCGTAACCAACTCCCAATCTTCAGAAACACATGTTACAATCGCCAATCTTCAGAAACACACATGATCATAATCAACTCCCAATCTTCATAAAACACATGATCATAACCAACTCCCAATCTTCATAAACACATACCATCATAACCAACTCCCAATCTTCATAAACACATGATCATAACCAACTCCCAATCTTCATAAACACATACCATCATAACCAACTCCCAATCTTCAGGTACTATATATCTAGAGAGAATTTAATATACGCAAAATCGACGTCAGGTTCTAAATTAACATTCACGGGATTTTAACAACTTCCAACTTTTAACATAAATACGAAATTACTGCAATGAAAGGAAACCCCTTCAGCCCTCTCCCCCTCTCTCTCTCTGCTTGTCACAGCCAAAGCGCATCTCCTCACCTCGTACAAGGACCGTGTGGATGAGCTGCAAGGGTTGCCGTCAGCGTAGGTCAGTGCTCTGCACAGGCTCCTCAGACTGCAGGGCAGTGCAGCAGGTGATCAATATTTCAACATTTCTGTCATGCAAATAAGTGTCCATTTCTGCATTGCTCCAAACTTCATTGAGTATTTGTTGACCATTTACTTTGTTCACTATGTAATGACCCTTTACCTTGTTCATCATGTTGACCCTTTACCTTGTTCAACACTATTGCATTTTAGGGTGTCTACAATCAGTCACGTCTACTGCCAGTACACAACAAGTCACGTCTACTGCCAGTACACAACAAGTCACATGCATCTAACAATGAGTAGTAGTAGTAGTAGTAGTAGTAGTAGTAGTAGTAGTAGCATCACCTGTAGTGAGGTCGTCTACCAGTGCTATCCTGGAGTCTAGTCTCTGCTAGTTCCCTGATAGAGCCATACAGCCTGTGGATACAAGAATGAGAGTGTTTGCGAGTGTGTGTGTGTGTTAATAAATGTAGTATAGTATGGTGTGTGTATTATGATGTAGTATAGTATGATGTGGTGTGTGTGTGTGTTATGATGTAGTATAGTATGATGTGGTGTGTGTGTGTGTGTTATGATGTAGTATAGTATGATGTGGTATGAGTGTGTGTGTTATGATGTAGTATAGTATGATGTGGTGTGTGTGTGTGTGTATTATGATGTAGTATAGTATGATGTGGTGTGTGTGTGTGTTATGATGTAGTATAGTATGATGTGGTGTGTGTGTGTGTGTTATGATGTAGTATAGTATGATGTGGTGTGTGTTATGATGTAGTATAGTATGATGTGGTGTGTGTGTATTATGATGTAGTATAGTATGATGTGGTGTGTGTTATGATGTAGTATAGTATGATGTGGTGTGTGTGTATTATGATGTAGTATAGTATGATGTGGTGTGAGTGTGTGTTATGATGTAGTATAGTATGATGTGGTGTGTGTTATGATGTAGTATAGTATGATGTGGTGTGTGAGTGTGTTATGATGTAGTATAGTATGATGTGGTGTGTGTTATGATGTAGTATAGTATGATGTGGTGTGTGTGTATTATGATGTAGTATAGTATGATGTGGTGTGTGTGTGTGTGTTATGATGTAGTATAGTATGATGTGGTGTGTGTTATGATGTAGTATAGTATGATGTGGTGTGTGTGTATTATGATGTAGTATAGTATGATGTGGTGTGAGTGTGTGTTATGATGTAGTATAGTATGATGTGGTGTGTGTGTATTATGATGTAGTATAGTATGATGTGGTGTGTGTGTGTTATGATGTAGTATAGTATGATGTGGTGTGTGTGTGTGTATTATGATGTAGTATAGTATGATGTGGTGTGTGTGTGTGTTATGATGTAGTATAGTATGATGTGGTGTGTGTGTGTTATGATGTAGTATAGTATGATGTGGTGTGAGTGTGTGTTATGATGTAGTATAGTATGATGTGGTGTGTGTGTGTGTTATGATGTAGTATAGTATGATGTGGTGTGTGTGTGTGTTATGATGTAGTATAGTATGATGTGGTGTGTGTGTGTGTTATGATGTAGTATAGTATGATGTGGTGTGTGTGTGTGTTATGATGTAGTATAGTATGATGTGGTGTGTGTGTGTGTTATGATGTAGTATAGTATGATGTGGTGTGTGTGTGTGTTATGATGTAGTATAGTATGATGTGGTGTGTGTGTGTGTTATGATGTAGTATAGTATGATGTGGTGTGTGTGTGTGTGTATTATGATGTAGTATAGTATGATGTGGTATGAGTGTGTGTGTTATGATGTAGTATAGTATGATGTGGTGTGTGTGTATTATGATGTAGTATAGTATGATGTGGTGTGTGTGTATTATGATGTAGTATAGTATGATGTGGTGTGTGTGTGTGTTATGATGTAGTATAGTATGATGTGGTGTGTGTGTGTGTTATGATGTAGTATAGTACTGTGTGAGTGTGTGTGTACTCCACAAAAACCCTGCACACATTATGGACACGTTCTCTACACACAACATTATTATGTACTAGGCAGAAGTTCAACTTTGCCAGGAGGACAGCAGAGCCTGTTGGTGTCTGAGAAGATGCCACTCACTGAATGATCCTCTGAACCAGTTGGTTAGAAGGAGTCGTGTTCTTCAGATAGCTTCTAATGATCACTTGCAAGTCAGACTCACTCTGCACCTCGTCAACATACAACTCGGTGAACCTGTTCCTTATGTTGTGAGGCAGCAGCTTCTTCCCCACGTCAGTGGCGGGGTTCATGCAACAGAAGAGACGAAACTGTAAGCTACGTTCCACTGCAGGGGAGTCTCTGTAGTCAGGACAACAACAATAGCAATAACAATAATAATGTCTGCAGCAACAATAGAACAAGACAACATATAGTAGCATCAGCAATGCAATAATAACAACAATAGAGGAATAGAATAACAACAATAGAAGAATAGAATAACAACAACAGAAGATTAGAATAACAACAATAGAAGAATAGAATAACAATAGAAGAATAGAATAACAATAATAGAGGAATAGAATAACAACAATAGAAGATGATAGGAAAAATGACAAGTTGTTGTAAAAGATTGCCAACAGGAGCAACAGAATTAAGAACACGCTGTAGACACACCCACACAGCGCTACATACAACCACTCACCTGCCAGCTGGGGCCTGGCCTAGTGCTACACTACACATGCACCCCATACTGTGCTGTGCTGCAGGAGACAACTCACCTACCAGCTGCCGCGCAACATGGGCTAATGACCTCCCGTGCAACATGGGCTAATGACCTCACATGCAACATGAGCTAATGACCTCCCGTGCAACATGAGCTAATGACCTCACATGCAACATGGGCTAATGACCTCCTGTGCAACATGAGCTAATGACCTCCCGTGCAACATGAGCTAATGACCTCCCGTGCAACATGGGCTAATGACCTCCTGTGCAACATGAGCTAATGACCTCGCATGCAACATGGGCTAATGACCTCCTGTGCAACATGAGCTAATGACCTCACATGCAACATGAGCTAATGACCTCCTGTGCAACATGAGCTAATGACCTCCCGTGCAACATGGGCTAATGACCTCACATGCAACACGGGCTAATGACCTCCCGTGCAACATGGGCTAGGCTAAAAGTCCGCCCAGAGAGTACATATAGCAACAGAGAGAAGTAAACATAGTATATTTACATTACATTAGCAGCAACAACAACAACAACAACTTACGGCTTTTCTGGCAGAATGAAGGAACCTCGAGGGCTTTCCAGCAAGCTGGACAGACACTGGAGAGTCTCTGGTGAAGCCAAGTTGATCTCATCCAGCAAGATCCAGTGGCCATG